>CAXIVR010000012.1:28819749-28994749 GCA_964035755.1 Teleogryllus oceanicus | reverse complement strand
GACATTCGTGTCCGATAGACCGCAGTTTATGAGATATTTTGACAATTACACCAAATATTATTAGACATTTTTAAAAACTCGACCAAATTTTCATTAGATGTGTTTTCATAGACCCTGTGACATTAGACTTTAAAAATTCGACCTTCTGTCATTAGATCTAATATGTTTAGACATAACGACCTCTTACCTTAATAACTATTATGGATTACTACTGTCTCTGCTGCCACCACGGAGTTTATTTAAACCATTTTTTTCTGAACAAGTAGCATCATGATTTACGTCTATTGGGATGGCTAGCCGTGTATTTATTTTCAATTCGGTTCTCAGGATGCCCAAGCTTGTTGACTGTCTCCAGTAAAACCATTCGTAGAAATCTTAAAAAATGTAAATGGAAGAGGCTCGATGGCTTGTAAAACTTACAACTGATCATACATGATTATTTCCTGAATGGTGTATAGAAAATTTGCATTACCCAACTGAACGTTTGTTTTTAGCTCTCGTGCATAAAAACTAGTATTCACCTTCATTGTTTACGGCTTGAAAAGCGTTACTTTTTTGCGGTACACATACGGCAAAATAGACATTACCGTACAAGTGCTTCACAAAATTCTTGAAATTGTTTCCACACACTTTCTCTGTTTCTTTTACTGTTTTCGGCACTGAACTTTTAATATATATTTTATTTCAGGGTTTTAAATCTTACCAAAAAGGCCACGTATTTTAATATTATATTGCTGCTCATAAGCTATTATGGACCTAAAACAATTGCTATCATTATATTAAAAACATAAACAAAGTTATTACAGCGGGGTGAAAAAGGTAAACAAACTGATAATCACATGGCGATAAACATCTGGGATTGGTTTAATTTGAATATATTCTTATTTAGCATTGGTTGCCTATGACACGACCAGACATGAGTGAAATAGTCAAGAACACTTCAAAATCCCACACTTCTCCATCATCAAGCAAGTTTTGAATGTCAGTTTTCCGCAACTTCTTCTTAGTTATTGACATAGAATTTCGTAGAAATGTGAGTTCCTAAACTCAGACACTTTCTGACAAATGTGGCCTACTTTTCACAAATATTCTCAGAGAAAATATGTGAACATCATTGTTGTGACATTTGTTGAAAACGTTTAATGCAATAAATATGTAATTTCTAAACAAATCTGGAATTAAAACCGCTTTACAAGTCATTTAGAGACGAAAATGTATGATCTAGGAACTGAAATAAATTAGTTGTCAGGAATTGTGGTAGAAACTCGACAGAGAGTGAAATAAAACATCTGTGCATATTGTCAAATTGTGCGGCTTTTGATGTTCACTTAACTTTTTCCAGCACTCCCTCTTTGTTACGTTGAAATGCGTGTCTCTTCTGTGTTTAGTCTCTATACTCTGTGTGATGTTCGCATACATTCGTAATGTTTAACTACATAATTTGCAGTTACAGCACCTCGACGACTCCAGTAAAAATGACTTTTTGTTCGTAAATTATCTGAATAATTAAGAACCGTCTCATCTCCATAATAACTCCACTGCGAATACATTTGTAGGGATTATATATTTCGCCACAAGCGCGTTTCGCAACTGTTTACACCTTGCATTTTAAATTGCTCCATTTCAGTACACGCTCGCGCCCCGTAAGCTCCATGTAAACTCTGCGTTCAAAATGTAGCACCAAGCCCAGCAAGCAAACTGCGCCCGATGTTCCCTTCTCTTGTTCATCATTGTTGCGTGTACGCTGAGGCGGATACACGACTATATTTTTGGTGGGTTAATTAGTGTAATGCTGCATGACTCCAATCCAAAAAAATTACACGAATGTGTTTCACTTTTTCCGGGGGTTGAGAATTGCGGTAGGAGATAATTGAGGCTTGAAATTAAATTTATTATTATTAAGTGAAATGCTTCTTGCAATAAATATCAATGATAACAATACACGGCATGTAATTATTTGATTTGCACATTATTGGAATGTTAATGTAAATTTATGTGAATTAAAATATTATTTCGGTTGTTGATCTTCAAATAATTACTGCGCACTCGATATTTATGTTTATACATACTAATAACTGTTATGTTGAATATTATACGCGCATGTTTTCTAGAGCCTTCCCCCACTCCTTAAAGCTGGCTTTACACTTGCAAGAAAATTGCAAGCAATATTAATTGCAAGAAAAATTGCCAATATAAACATTGCAGCAATAAATATTTCTGATGTTGCAATATTTCTTGCTAGATATTCCGGTCGTAATGTAAACACGCGTGTTTCCGTCCTCGGAAAGATATTGCCGGCTGTTGCTGGGACTAGAATTGGATTGAGTCTGAGCAAGATATTGCTGGAAGAAGACAATGATGGCCACGGTCAGATGCGCAGGAAGTACGGTTAAGGTAGTACATAGACGTATTATTTTGAATTGCTATATGCGTTTTTTCGTAAAATGGGTGTGTGAACAAGGTTTAATAAAATAAATGAAGTAATAAATATTACAATTCCTCTATGGTTGATTATCGAATGGTTCAAATTTTGGTTTAGCTATCGATGCTCCCTAATTATTAATTTTGTTACGTTAAAAATTATCAAGATTCCTAATATAAGATTTAGAGATTTTAAGATTAATCTACAATACATCAACAGTAGGTAAAGGATATTTTAAAACTTTTTGCCGAATTAATAATTGCGCTTTTTATAAATAGAAAATTACTTAGAACCCACATGAATCGTAGTCCACGAAAATATATTGAGGCTCCTGAACCGAATTTGCACAAGCCCCTTTTCCTTTCGTCTTAAAATACAGTCACATGTCTTCACAAAACGTTGTCGTTTCTTTGTCTCTTCATTGAGCACAATATAATAACTGCGACCAGGACTCGCATCTTCTCCCTCGTACTAGCAATGTCGGAGTGAGATATAACCTCACTTAAGTTGACGCGCCATTTTCCTCTTGGCATCACCAAGCACGGCAAGAAAAGTTGTAATGTAAAACGATCGGCAATATCTTGTCGGAAAGATCTTCCTCCCAACTTTCTGGCAACATATTGCCCCCTCTTGTTCTTGCTAGTGTAAAGATGACTGCAAGAAACAGCAACAAATTGCTGAAAGATGTTGCGGAAACCTATTGCTAGTGTAAAGCCAGCATAATGTAAACACGCGTATTTCCGTCCTCGGAAATATATTGCCGGCTGTTGCTGGGACTAGAATTGGATTGAAGTCCGAGCAAGATATTGCTGGAAGAAGCCAATGATGGCCACGGTCAGATGCGCAGGAAGTACGGTTAAGGTAGTACATAGACGTATTATTTTGAATTGTTATATGCGTTTTTTCGTAAAATGGGTGTGTGAAAAGGTTTAATAGTACTCAGTAGGTAAAGGACATTTAAAAACTTTTTACCGAATTAATAATTGCGCTTTTTATAAATAGAAAATTACTTAGAACCCACGTGAATCGTAGTCCACGAAAAAATCTTGAGGCTCCTGAACCAAATTTGCACAAGCCCCTTTTCCTTTCGTCTTAAAATACAGTTACATGTCTTCACAAAACGTTGTCGTTTCCTTGTCTCTTCATTGACCACAATAACTGCGACCACGACTCGCATCTTCTCCCTCAAAGTCAGAGTGAGATATAACCTCACTTCAGTTGACGCGCCATTTTCCTAGTGGCATCACCAAGCACGGCAAGAAAACGTTCTAATGTAAAACGATCGGCAATATCTTGTTGGAAAGATCTTCCTCCCAACTTTCTGGCAACATATTGCCCCGTCTTGTTCTTGCTAGTGTAAAGATGACCGCAAGAAACAGCAACAAATCACTGAAAGATGTTGAGGAAACCTATTGCAAGTGTAAAGCCAGTATTACTAACATTACTTGTATTAAGAATACATGTTAGCCACGAGCGTTGTTAACAAAATATATTTACCACAAATGTTCTCTTACATATAATAAAAGCTATTTTACAAATAAAAAGAGCTACAAATTTCATTTAATAAACGAAATAACCAACCCTCCACTCCTTTCGCATCTAGCGAAATCAAGGGTCAAGGAAACATGCTCGGATAATACTTAAGAGTACAAATATTTTAATAAGAATCAATTTAGGTCACATGTAATGAATTAATCTTTCTTTTATATGTAGTTAATGTGAAATGGTAGAAGAAATAATTGTAATAAAGTACTTAAGAACTGAGTTAAAATATGGATTATAGATAAAGTATTCTAAGGTATGGATTAGAGTTAAGATATGGTAAGTAAATGTGTAGGAGAAACAATATTTCATCCAATATCCATATTTTGACAATCGTAAATTTTTATGTATTTCTTAAGATACCTCACTTCAGAATCACTATTTTCTACATGATCTTTGAAAGTATATGAAATTTTATGCATAAATATTTAAATTCAACCTAAGGAAAACATTTTTCGAAATTCTATATCTGGTCCAAGTGTAATTTATGTCTGGCTCTGTTATCAGCACATATCACCCAAGACATATTAATTTAGATTCTGCGTATATTATCAAAACTCTTATTTAATATTTGTATTAAATTCAACTTTAACTTATTTAACTTTATATTCAACATAAACCCACTATTGTCACATTCCTCATGTTTTGGATTTTTACATTTTTTTTCTTTCTGAAAAATACGGTTTATGTTATGTTTTCTGCCTGTTGTGATGTAAAGATTCAGTTTCAATTTTATAAGGGCCACGAGCTGCAATCATTGTCGTGCAATCTCGGATGTCATTTTCCTTTTATTTTGCTCTACTATATGTTAATATTTTCAGTTACAACAACGAAGTTTCCATAAGTATGTTTATTTTTCTATGCGGGTGAACTATAAGCCGAAGGAGAAAGATATTTGTTGAGGATTAATGGACAAATATGAGAAATCTTCTTTAGAAGGTGTTATTTTCGAAATTTGCTTAACAACAAAAATTATTTTCATCACAAATATATATGAAATACTTAAGCCCTCTAATAATTGAATACGTTTGGCTCTCTGAATTCCCTTGTTAATTTTGAACTAATTCAGGAACATTAACCACTGTAAACAATTTACAATATCATTCTTATATACTCTTCGATTTCTTCATCCCTATAAGAACTAAAAACTTAAGCTGTTTTTTTTACATATGACGAACATGATTAATCAGTTACTGAAGTCTTACCGTTTAATTGATTGATTTTTAGTGATTATGGTCAACTACTGAAATCATTATTCCCGTGAGAGTAGTTCATGTTTTTTTCATCGGGAGGTGGTGGTGACCTTCCCCCGCTGAATGGCGAGATCCTGTGCTGACCTATCGTCGACTAGCGGGGTTTTCCCCAATCAGGTATCTCGCACCAGCCGGGTCAAGCTTCAAGTCCCTTGGCATGTGTTAGTGTAGTAAGTGTGTGCGTGCGTGCGTGCGCGTGTGTGTGTGTGTGTGTGTGTGTGTGTGTGTAAGGGGTGAGGAGAGGACTAGAAAGAGAAAGAAAAGACGGCGTGCGGTCCGTGGCCCGTTTGTTAGGATACTTCTCCGGCACTCGCCCGGTGTTAATCGGAAAAAATACGGGAAACTACAAATCAGAGCAGCCGGCCGCTAGAATTGTCCTCCTAACAGCGATTGAATTCGACCTAGCTGGCAAGTTAGTGTAGAAAACCCTGCCGCCGTCGAGATTCGAACCTAGGACCTCCCGGTCAGAGGCACTGAAGTGAAATCAGTCGATGGACATCGCCACCTCTCCCGGTTCTTATCGTTTAAAAACAACTTCATTTATAGAAGGTTGTGTGATTTATCAGAAAATCACTTTCTGGGTATAAAATGAATTATCATGCATAGTATCGAAACGAAGTAGTTACCTGAAAAGGCTGTTCCTAACAAATAAGTATTCAAATTGGTGTAAATAGGCTGCCAAAGTTATATTTCACAGTCTGATAAAAGTTTCCTTTCCTGATGGGCCAATTATAGCTAACGTCTCTTGTATTCTAAAGTGTGTAACATTATATGAAGGAAACGTCTGTACTATCACAGGTTTTTAAATTGTGCTAAAATTTTGAGTGAATACTGAGATCTCAGCGGGCTAATACCAGACGGATTATTTTTCAGTGATTTTTCACAGTTATCTGAAAATGTTCACATACTAATAACATTAAATTTTCGGTAATCGCTTTGTATTTCCTCTAGCGAAAATTCGGTTTTCTATAAATTTGATTACTTTACGGTCCAAATAATGGCAATATTTGGCTGCATAAATTTGAACGTCTCGCTTACGATGTAAGCAAAGGTTTGCATTTAAATATGATAGATATAAAATTAAAATACTTAAACTTTTATTTTAGTAGAATTGAAACCTGTCTCTTCCACAAACAGTCTTATTTCTTATCGTATAAACAAATGATAAAATTTATAATATTTTTTAAATTTCAGATGAGAACATATCATTTGATTTTAAATGGCATTTTAGTATTGGAGGAAATGTTATCTGCCTTTAGAAGGTATACTACAAAATGTATTTTTACACGGCTTTAAAATCATGTTGATATTAAATATGCAAGAACTAAATGGTACACCTTATTAGGCTTTTAATTTGAATTATTCTCAAATATTACAAGAAGGAAAGCTAAACAATAGTTTCCCGGAGGAACTGTAACCATAAGTAAACCACAATATTCTAGAATCCTGTTTATAGAGTATATGTCTTCGGATTAATGTACTAAGTTTCAATATTGGAAGATATTATTTGTCTACAAAGTCTGTAATTTAATACACGCTAGATATTTTTATAATAAAATATATCCATCTCGTTCCGAATATCTCAGAAATTAATATAGTTCATTAATGTACTTTTATGGTATACTTTAATAACACACACACACACACACACACACACACACGCACGCACGCACGCGCACTTTTCATACTTTGTTGTAAAAAGCTTATTTGCAACTACTTCCTCATAAGCTCTAAGGTGAAGATGGATAATCTCTTACAACTTTAGATCTTTTTAGTGTAGCATCTCGTTAAAATTTTAACGAGAAAATCTTGCAGAGGTTCATGTGTGTATAAGCTTTGCTCACTCCCGTATATATGAAAATTAAATTCCTTTTATTCTGAGGGTTCAAAGTATTTCTCTATCTCGGGGGAAATGCCTGTAATATTAATTCTGCTCTTCACGAGAGAGCATACCAAGGTTATTCCGTGTGTTTGTGATATAGAAGGAAAACTCATTTGTAATGTTGAGGCATTTACGCAGTCGAAATCTTCTCTGCCACTTTAAAATGAAAAGGTAGTAAATTAACAGAACTCGCACAAATGAATCTTGCGTGTTGAGTGCGATTCTTGTAAACAAGGTTCATAATTAATTTTACTTCATAGCCATCTTTGCTTATAGCGCTGTAAACAAATCCGGAGTATTAAGTGTCAATTCGTTTTTGTTTTCACTGCATGAAAGATTTGAAATTCTGAGTGGGTTATTATATCTGCCAACACATAAACTGGGTCGGTTCTGGATGAAATATTGTAATTTACTGTGGCAATTTAAATAACACACAGGGAATTTTAATTATGTTATAATAAGAGATTTATTACATTAACTACCGTATAGATAATTTCTAGCGTGCTGCTGCTGGCAGAATGTGTGTGTGTTTGCGGTGTAACGGCTCGTAATTTGGAGTATACGCTTCGCGTAGCTGCTTTACGGGTGAGGCCATACAGTTTATTTTCCACATGCAGAGGACAGATACTGAAATGTAATATGCAAACCACGAACGTACTTTGATTTAGTATCTCTTCAGAACGTATTGGAATTCGAAGAACATTTAGTTCGTCATGTACTACATTACAAGAAATTGCCCTGAATTTCTATGTATTAGCATATATCTGTTATTGGTCGTATACAATTGTGTTTATCTGTAGAGTTTTTAAAGGACTGTGACTTCTTTTACATATGTAACTTCAAGTATTTAAGGACTATGGTACATTGTGTAGTCAAACCGGTAACTTCAATAGGCAGTGATTAAAAAAGACATTGATTTAATGTTGTGTACTCATTCGTACACCGATTAGCATTGACAATTAGCTACACTGTATGTTAAAATTATATTTAATAGCAACACTTCTGTAGCATTTTCATATCAGTGTTTTCACCTATGCAAGAAATTTTATTCACATTCTGCAATCTACTATCGCACAAACAGATACAATGCACGCATGGGGAAAGTGTGAATATGGCGAGAGTTAAAGAGAAACATGGATATTGAGACACGGTAAAAAAAAGTGAAGGAATTGTTGGTTGACTTTTCGAACAATTCAATCCTGGAATCGCTATACTACGAGATATTACACCAAAATGTAAGAGAAATGGAAATCTACAACCTCTGAGTCATACATTGTGAGACATGCACGTTAATATTAGTTATTTTGGATAACTTGCTGAAAGAATTATTTTGTGGGGGAAATATATGCCGCAAAGGCATCCAATACACCTACTCTTTAATAGACATGATAAGCAGAAAACTTCAGGCACTGGTCTAAGTCGCACCTTGATGTCAGTTATTGCAGACAAATTGTTCGAGGAACTGTCGCCTTTGAGGCGAAATTCCAGGAAGCGGTTTCGTGCTGCATACAGACGACCGGGCTGAAGGCCTGAGCCCAGCACACGTCATGGAGCAAACATCGCCCAAAGCACAGGGTCCCGACCCCACCCTCGTCCTCAGCCCAGCGATGAATCCTCTATGAAGGCACAACGTCGAGAGCTGGCGCGTGCCCCATCCCCTACCCCATCCTCGGGAGCCCCACCCCACCCGTGGTGGCGGTGGCGGTGGCGGTGGCGGTGGCGGAAGCGGAGGCGGCGACAGTGGCTTTGAGAATGGTGTCGGTGGTTGCGATGGTGTCGGTGGTGTTGATGGTATCGGAGGCGGTGGCGATGAAGCCCGTAGGTGTGGCACACGGTGGTGCTGGTGCTGGGAGGCAGTGGGGGGGGAGGGGGGGGGTGGCGGGGTGGTGGTGCTGGCAACGATGGTGCTGGCGACGATGTGACGACGACGGCGACGATGTGACGACGATGGCGGCGCCGCCACTACCACCACCACCACCACCACTACCACCACCACCACCACCACCACCACCACCACCAAGTGGCAATGGATAGAGGGCATGGTGCTGGTTGAGGAAGTGGCGGTGGCGATGGCGTGGCGGTGGTCATGCTGGCGCTGGCGCTGGCGGTGGCGATGGCGACGGGTGGTGTGGCGGTGGGAAGTGGCGGTGGTGAGACGGCTTTTTATAGTGGCAGCGGAGGTGCTGGCGAGGGCAATGGCGTTGATGATGTTGGTGTGCTGGCGATGGAGATGGCAGCGGTAGTGCTGGCGGAGGCAGTGGTGGGGGGGATTAGTGGGGGGGTGGGGGGGCCACTCTCTTAGAGCCAATGGCCGCCTTTCACGCGGTTGAAGCGCGGGCGGGCGGGCGGGTGGGCGTGCCTGGGCGGAATAGCTGATACGCGCCCGCGACAGACGCCTTCTGCCGGAGCGCACGCGTGACGCGCCTGATGAATCACGCGCCGCCGCGGGCGTGGTGCACGAGGCGCCTTCATAGCCTCCGCCGCCCCCTCGATGCCGCCTTTCCGACTCCCCCTGCACCCGGCACCACAAGACTTCCGTGCCTTGGTCGTGGCCCTATCCTCAGATTCCCTCGTGTTTATGGGTCTTATGTCATACTGTGTTGGCACATTGGCGGCCAAAATTAATTCATTTTTGGCGCCGTACTTTAAATTATTTAACTTATAACACTTCCTTGGCGCTAATTAATAGTAAGGGCCATACATTTTAAACGTCCCACTGGGAGCGGTAGCTCAACTGATGTCACTGCAGCGCCTCTCATCGGGAGGTCCTAGGTTCGAGTCCTGACGGCGGCAGGATTTTCGACACTAGCTATTCTGCTAGGTCAAATTCAGTCGCTATCTGGAGGAGAATTCTAGCGGCCGGCTGCTCTTATCGGTAGTTTTGCGTGGTTTCTCCGATCAACAGCAGGGGAATGCCGGAGCAGTGCCCTACCAAACGGGCCACGGACCGCGCGCGATCTGTCCTTGATCTTCCTTGTCCTCTCCTCTCCCCTTACCCACACACTTACACTAACATGCACTACACTACCCCATATTTCGGGAGATCGGTCGGGAACTTAGAGCTTGTCCCGGCTGGGGCGGTGCCCCGCTGGTGGGAGAGTCCTGGTTAGGGGGAAACCCCACTAGCCGACGGTAGGTCGACGCCGGATCTCGCCATCCAGCGGGAGAAGATCACCGCCATCCCCTGAGAAAAGAACATGCGCTACACTAACGGGACTAATGACCGAAGCAGTTGACGCGCCCGGAAACTCGAAAAAATCAATCAATCAATTAAACGTTCCGGGTTGGACATATATTTTCTGTAAAAACCGCGGCCTGGCTTCTAGAGTGAAAGGCAAAGAAGTCTTTCGTATGAAAGGTGTTTGAAAGGACAACCTTCCCTGAAAAGTGTGAACTGCTTTTACAGACGCTCGCGACATTGTGACAGCTACTGGGAATTCTCGTATTGTTGACACTTCTAAGAATCAGTTTCATTTCTCAATAGAACGCCACGACTGTGAATTGTTTGAGAACCTTCAGACGAGCGGTTTCACAAAGGATTGCCCCGTAAAAAGACATAGTAATTCACATATTGGATGCAATAAAAAATTAGAGTTTTGACTGTTGGTAGCGGGGGCTACCTTGAAGCCATGCAGTCTCCGTACACACTGAAGTTTGGGCGCGGACAATTGTCGGAAATTGTATTAGGCTTGAATGACTTCTGAAAACGATTTTTTTCGTCTAAGATAAATTAACATTGACAACTTCTTCAATACTCAATAATTCTTATGTTGAGATGAACTTATAGTTCTTAAATAATTTTCTTTCGAAAGTTTCCCTTGTGACAAGCAAAGCAATGTTACAAGACGGTTATTGTTAGTCCGAATAATCGTCTGTCGCTCTCCCAAAACTCTGATGAAGCTATTTTGCAGCGTAAACGTGCTTCCTTTGTTCAACTTTGTTCAACTTCACCATTCACTGTATAACTTAGTAGTTTCCCACGAAACCAACCTTGCGATTTCTCTGGCGTGGTGTTTTCCCTGCCATCCTGACCCTCCGCCAGCCAATCAGTATCCCTACTCCAAGCCTTGGTGCACGAGGCGGCCATATCTATGGTGGTTCTGCCCATCCCGCCACCTGAGTAGCTACTCGAGCTGGCAAACATACACGCAAGATTCGTACTCGTGCGTACAACACTACGTACATGATTTGTTCGTACTCGTACGTACAAGATTTCTGGACCGTCTTTGTCACCGTAATCACTGCTTATCTCGTTTTTATATTCCCCGTACTATCTTATCCTGTATCCACATTCGCCGCTTACACAAAACATAGATTCTTTTGGTCGTTTTAGTTGGTAGAGAACTTTTTTCGTCTCTTTTGGCTTTGTAGTCCCCGTTGCGATCGTTGTGCCCTCGTGTCCCCGGTTTTCTCCACTTTGTCATCTCGCCTCAACGGATAAAACGCTTAAGCTATGGACACTCCTTGTCCTCTAAGCCTCCTTAGCAGCTGCCTCTGATCGAACAATTTTACTTAATCTCGATTTGTTTCTTTCTTTTTAGCCCCATCACATTTTTCAGCATACGTCATCTCACGTGCACTAGTACCAACTCACGTATCCTGTTTTCACATCATTAGCCGACGCCGACTATACATTTTACCATCGTTCCCCCATCGTCTCTTACTGGTCACCGGCACACATGTGTTCTCCTCAGTAGCTACCCAAAACCATCTCTGCTTTGATTGTCGGTACATTCAGTCTTTTCAGCCTTAATGGGTACTCGTGAAGTGATTTCAAATCTTCACCATTTGCATCGCCTATGATTCCCTCTTCAGTGCCCCGTCCACTGGTCCTTTTCTCTGTCTTCATCCCATAGCCCCGACCTCACTAATAACAACGTGGATTTAGTAGCCATCCAGATTGCCCATCTGACACTAATAATTTGTTCGTTGCCGTCTCCACCACCAGGCTCATTACATGATCTTCATGGTCTTGACTTCCCCTGACTTTGCCATGAATTAATTGTCATTATTATCCAGAAATTATTCTAATTTAATTATGACTATTATCCAATTTCATAATGTCGCGTTTGGGTTGCAACTAAACTGAAGTGTTTCTTTAAATTGAGGAATACTTGTCCATTATATTAAGTGCACATCTCTTGATTATTGTGATTGAAATTTCAGATCACTAAATGTTGTAGCTTTCAGTAATCCTCATTAAATGTGGTACCAATTCATCATCAATTTCAAACGAGATCTCAACTTGCGACGGTCAACCCCTGATAATACATAAGCTTTTCAGTGATTACCTAGCTGCATTACATTAATTAATTAACAGTTATTACATTAATACAATTACGATGATGAGAATAATATTTGCGCAAAGTGTGTAGTTCAGGTTTGCAATTTCAACCAACTTGGACCGCTTATGAAGAACATCTGCTTGTTTTTAGGACGAGTCTCAAGCAGTTCAAGAGATCAGGCAGTAAGAAAAACAATGGAGTCTTATGAATGACACTCTCGCGGATAATTCACTCATATGCAAGATATTATTAGAAAATTTTCTACAATACATAAACAAGCGAAACGTGTTAAAACCTTAATAGAGGTAGCCGTTTTAAAATTAACAGATACATGCGAACTATACTTAAACAATTATCTAAGTTCTTATAGTTATGGTAATAGTCGTCAAGTGTGTTCCACTCATATAAATAAGACATCCCGCTATATAAGCTATTCTCATTTTGGGAGACCTCCAGGGAACCTGTGGGTTGGACCCAGGGAACATGGTAAACAGTGGCAACAGATGAAATATTACAGGTGGGCACAGAAAGATAGTAGAGCAGATATTTTTATTATTTTCCCGTAGGGCCCTAAGTAAGTGGAACAAAACACGCAAAAGCCAGCAATGATTTTATTGTTATTATTTTATTTAAGAGTTAAAATAAAATGTATTTGTGAATAAAATGTTTTGTGTAATGTAATGCTTTTTGTAACAATCATACTAATTAGGTCCCAATCAATTCGTTTTATATTAGGATCTCATATTAGGTGTACATTTTATTTCAAACATGAAAAAGACGTAGTATAGTTAAATTAGTTAGTATAAATTTTATTGTAAACTAAAAATAACTCTTATTGGAATCTAGTGTAATCCAGAAACTGAAACTTAATGCTTCAGTTCAACAAGTGTAGTTTATCAAGTTATACGTTTATCAGCCTTTTAAGTTTATCAGTTTATCAAGCTTAAGTGGGCCCGAGGCGTACAGAGTACGCCACGATACCATTATGAGCTTTTCTTTCCTGAAATTTCCATAAACCGAAAATGCCGAGGCCTAATACCCTACCGTCAGTTGTTTCTTTGCCGATTGTGAGTCAGTACCTACATTTCTTTTTGCTGGGTAAGCTGTGTGCAAACTCGTTTCCTTTTCTCGTGCATCTAGGCGTACTCTGTACGCCGCGTGCCTAGTTATGCAAGTAATTTTAAAATTTTCATTTTTACAATACAAAAACTACGCGTAGCACCAGTAACGCTCTTCTAGAAACAAAGGGTCGATTGCTAAAACGATGTCTGAGCCGCGGCTTCTCGAAGCCGTGGCCTAAACCCCGGATTTCGCTTGCCAAAACGATGTCTCGCCGCCATATTGGAACCATGGGTCGAGCGACGGCTCCAATAGACCGAACACCGGCGGGGGTTGGTCTGAAGCCGATGTCTCACCGCATAAGCGAGGTTCGCGCCATTCGGTCTGTGTCTGCGGTGTGTTGTTAGCTGTGCGTGCTCTTTTCATTCGTAATGGATCATTATCGAAGATTACGTGAAATTAATGATCATGTAAACCGACGAAGATTACAGCATCCTCGCATGCTGCGGGATCGCAGTAATCCTTTGGAGGAATACAATGATCGTGAATTTCGTCGCAGGTTTCGGTTTTCGAAGGAAACCGTAACCTATCTCGCAGGAGAGTTGCACGACAACCTTGTAAAAGACAGGCGCGGTTCAGGACTCCCTGTATACCTGCAATTACTAATTGTACTTAGGTGAGTACTGTATAATTTGTGTATTAACAATATTTATTTTTATTTGAATAGTTTTGCAAATTGTAAAAAACAACAATGGTTTATTACAGATTTTTTGCCACCAATGCTTTCAACATTGTGCTGGGCGATCTAGTCCATGTGCATGAAAGTAAGGTGTGTCGGCTAATAAAAACTGTTTCAGAGGCAATTTGCCTCGTCCTGAAGTCGAGGTATGTGTACTTCCCACCCAGGCGGGAACACGTGCGAATAAAAGCAGGATTTGCACAGTTATCCAGGTATGTGCGATCATGAAACTTTTAAACAGTTTTTTTTATTTGCTATTCAGTAAACCCATAAATATTTATCATAATGCTTTTTCCATGAGTTCACCTACTTCTGTTTCTTTTCAATTTTTCTGTTAACATTACCAGATATTTCATTTGTTAAACTTGCAATGTGCAGTGAAACTATTCCAAAGGCTTTGACATAATGTACTGTTCATGTGAATCATTGCAAATCCATACTGTAGTAATTAATGTTTTCAAATGTGCTTCCTATGAGACTCATAGGCAGAGGCTATTGCAGCCTCTCCCCCATCCCGAAGCCAACGATGCATATTATAAACTGTAGCTTTTAATAATTTTCCATGTTAACAAGTCATTGAATTAATCAATTTTCATTTTAAAAATTAACTCCCACAGTGCTTCGTAAAATAACACAATTGTCTTTGAAATAAGATATTAACCCAAATTGTTACCCTTGCAGAGACAACTTTCCGGGAATTATTGGTGCAATTGATTGCACACATATTAAAATTGTGTGCCCATCAAGGGAGGTGGCAGAACGATTTTATAATCGTAAATGTTCTTACTCCATTAACTGCCAGGTATTTGATAATTCTTTTCAAACATTCCTAAGTCCTTGTAATTAGTAAATATGCTTCAAAATAAATGTATTGAATTTCAGGTTGTTTGCGACCATGACATGAAAATTACCAATATTGTCGCAAGATGGCCAGGCTCCACACACGACAGCCGGATCTTCCGCAACTCCTCAATAAAGGATGTGCTCGAGAGTGGTGCATACAATGCCCATCTTATTGGTGACAGTGGGTATGCATGTACCCGCTACCTTCTGACCCCAGTTCTTCATGAAAGGACTGCGGCAGAAGGTAGATACAATGCTGCTCATAAACGAGCTAGGAACGTTATTGAGAGGGTTTTTGGAAGCTGGAAGAGGAGATTTCCATGCCTCCAAACCCCTCTCAGAGTAAAACTAGTAACAGTACAACGGATTATTGTGGCTACTGGTGTATTACACAATATTGCTGTAATGAGGAGGGAGGAAGAATTTACTGATATAATGGAGGAAGAAGAAGAAAATAATGTGGAAAATGCCAGGGATGAGGAACAGGGTGTGGTGTGGAGGAGAACGATAATTGAAAATCATTTTTCATAATAAAACTTAATTTATTAAATGAAAGTGTTTTTTATTTCTTATAGGCAAATATTAGGATTTGTTTTGATCCTGAAAAAAAAGACAGGGAAGAGTTCTTGCTAATATGATCACTTTATAAATTACAAGAAAAATTATGTTCAAAAGTGTAACAAATAACTCAGACTTTTTCCCTGACTTTTTATGATACAATTTATCAATCTTAACTGAAGAATCTTAAAACTTTTTCAGGGTGCACTCAAGTTCTAAATTTTTCAGTAAAGTCTAATGATTGTGATGCCAGTAGTATTCACATCACATTAAAAATGCCCTATATTATAATTAACTACAAATTCATTTAAAGCATTGTTTCCTACTCACCTAAAAAGCCTCAGTAACTTCACTAAAGCAATCTGGCATTCACCCCAGATGGTGGTCAGATTGATGGCAACAACCACTCAATCTTGCCACCACCTGACCCTGAAGGAAAAACCTATCAGGCAAAAAACCTTCAGACAGACTGCAAATTGACATTACTTCAGCGGTAGGCCCTCAAATTCTTCACCAGGAAATATAACGGTACACAGATCCCTGCAAATTAGAAATTTTCGGCAGCATCAACAAAGTTCCAGCCATTATGCCTTCACATGCAGGCACATGCTTCAAAACATGCATTAATAATAATCATATTAGTTATTATTTTAAACTTAATATAAAATTAAAAAAAAAAAAAAAATTTAAAAAATTAAATTTAATCAAATTTGAATCAAAGTGAAGCCAACTCAGTTATCAAGAAAACCTGCTTTCCTCATCTTAGCTTTCATTAACAGCAGACCGCAGCGTGCTGTCACTTCCTCTATCTCCAAAATGGCCATCCTCTTCGCATGTTCCCTCAATTTTGCTCGGCTATCTTCTTCCTGGATCTCCATAATGGCCATCCTCTTCGCATGCTCTTTCAATTTGGCTTGGGATTCTTCTTCAGCCATCTTCAACATGCTGTCTTCAAAGGTATCTCGTTTCCTACAGAAAACAAATTGTGCACTTCAAGCCTCAATGATCTTACTTTCATGCAACCTTTATAACACAGCTATTTTTAGTCCTACATAAAGACTACTAATTGAATGGATACTTTTCCACATATAAAAACAATAACTCATTGTCATGAGACAGATGACTCTTATCTTACATTTACACTTTACATTGTTCTGAAAAATTTATAGGATTGGACAATTTTCTTCCTTATCAGGTCAACTTCATTGTACTCCATTGGGTATAATTTCATTTCATTGTTTTGGTTGGTTATAATGTGCCTTACAATTCATTATAATTAAATTAACTTTACATTGTTCTGAAATGAATCATTAATCATGGTGGCACACATTTCCTGGAACAAATTTTCTGACTTTTCCTAATTTTCCTTGTGTTCCTAATAAGATTTGGAATTTCAAACTGTTGGAAGAAAATATTGAAGGTGGTGTGATACTAATCGGACAGCTCTCTGATTAGGTGCGACAATATCCTCTCACAAAATTAAAACTGAGTAAAAAATGTAAGTTGTCATGCTGCACAAATGCTTTCAAGGAATAATATCTAGTTTTATGAGCCTCTCAAACTTTTCCCTGAATTGTAATGTTTCTTCTACAAATTCCCTGATTTTTCCAGTAAGTGGCCACGCAGTTAATACAATTTTATTACTTAATCTAATTGGAATGCTTTGAAAATATGTTTTGCATTAATTTTGCCAATATTTATATGTAACTATATATCAAAACTAGATTGTTCACATTTGAATACTGTAAAATCGAACAGTGCCCAGGAAATGGGGAAACTAACGCAGAGAAAAGACTAATATAGAGAAGTCCTAACTCAAGCAATTCCTGCAGAACAATTATACCATAGGTAAATATATATGAAAATTGAAGCGCTTGCACTAACTGAATGAAAATGTAAGTTGTAATAGATTCACATTCTTAACTTCTTGGTCAATTTTATCTTCATAGAGTACATCACTTGCTACTAAAGTATCCATTACAAATAGTTTGAAGTTCACACCTTAACTGGGTTAATTTTGCACATGCTTAGGGACAGTTCTAGTATTTTACCTCTTCTTTGCCTTATTCCTTTGTGGTGTTTCCATGATGGGTATTTCTTCTATTTCAATAACCTCCAGCAATTCTTCTCTTCTTTGTTCACTAGGACCTTCCTATAAAATTAACCGAACATCTTAAATATTTGTGAGAAGAAAACAATCCTACAAATTGTGTAAAGCTTACCTGAAATGGTAGCACATCGTCATCAAACGGGTCTTTCAAAGGATCATATGCATTCCCAATTAATCCCGCTACAAGCTCTACAGCCTTATTTTTAAAGGCAGGTTTACTGGGCCCGCCACCAGTCTTCTGCGATAACTTTTTATAGTTATCTTGTGCAGACTTTGCCTCATCTTTAAGTCTCCTAAAAAGACCTACACAGAAATGTTGCATTAAGGTGTGGTCATTATATGATTACTGTAGTTAGCAATTTAAAGATACACAAAGCTATATTACAAATTTCTTTCATTTATAGAATTACCAAGTCACATTTGAACGAAAATTATGTACAACGTGAAAGTTGGAAATACGCCAACAAATTACCTTTCAATTGCTGCGCTTCGTATGGCGGTTTCCCTGCGTTGGAGGCATTAAACTCCTCCGTAATTTTCGCCCAGGCATCCGCCTTCTGTTTAACAATAGCGGCAGAGTATCCTGTATCTACTAGGACAGGATATTTAATGATGCACTCGGCAAACACCAATCGTTCCTCCGAGGTGTAACGAACTGCAGTCATCTACACAAATTACATACTTTAATTATATAATGAAAGAATTGGCATATATACGCATTGAATTAGCATAACGATACATGAATCTTAAAAAGTATTCCTATTGGTCTTACCTTGCTACTTCGGAGATAATTTGCTTAAAGACAAAGCACAACTGAGCTCCTCGGCTGCACACAAGCAAATGGGATGAGCCACGCTGTGTTGATGTAAACATTCGCACGTGGTTCCGAGAAACAAAACACTAGCGCCTTGCGTCGTCGAGAACGCGGCGTTGCCAAATAATTTTCGTTCGGAAGGAGGCCTGAGCCGAGGCGTGGTCGCGCCACGGCGAGACCGCGTCTTGGCAACCCAAATCGCGCCGTCGCCTGAGCCATGGCTTCCAGGCCCGGGTTTTCAGACAGCGTCTCAGACATCGTTTTAGCAATCGACCCAAAGTTTGGAATGAAATCACTTGGAAGAACAGAAAATGTACAAATGTCCGATTATGACAGTAAATCTGATGAAGGCATACTCACGTCACGCTACAGTAGTTATAGCAATAGCAATAACAATAACCATGAGTTATTTGAATATTGAAAATACTTTTCCAAAATTATTTTCTAGAACACACAAAAAAAATTTGAAGAAAAGTATTCCCGCCGCATAAACGAAAGCGGCTAATAACGCCAAAGACGAACTCTCTGTATTCATGACTTTCATACACAATGTGGATGAAATAGTTTTGTACACGACTTTGGGCAAAAGAGAATTTCTGGCAAGCTGGAATCTTGAAAATTCATCAACTATTTTTGCCTTCATATTTGTCTACCTTGTAAAAACAATTGTGTAACGAGAAAATGTTCGAATAAAATATTTTAGTGTAATGAATACGATATCTTAAAGTATTTAGATACATCTTATTTGCTCAACATCAAGCAAATGAACCGGCGTACTCAATACGCCGCGCGCCTATTTACGTGAGTATTGGTCGCGCGCCTACTTAAGGGTTACGTTATCAAGTAAAGCACGTGGGGCATTTGAAGCTGCTCCTGCGAGGCGCTGGGTCTGAATCCGCTGGGCCGTGGCTGCTCGGAGTGGCATCGACCCCAGGCGGCGCTCCAAGCGGAAGAGGACTGCAGGGGATGAGGACGGGGGAAGGGGAGGGGAGGACGGGGCGCTCGCAGCCTCTTGAGGACGCGCATCCCGCGGTAACGGCCCCTGCGAGGACCCTGGGGACAGCGCTACCGCAAGGACCGCCGCCGCCCATCCTGCCTCTACCGACACTGCCCTTGCCGTAACCACCGGTTCCGCCCGCCGGCCCGCCCCCGCCCAGCCACCGCCACCGCCTCACCGCCACCGCCACCGCCACCGCCACCGCCACCGCCACCGCCACCGCCACCGCCACCGCCACCGCCACCGCCACCGCCACCGCCATCGCCACCGCCACCGCCACCGCCACCGCCACCGCCACCGCCACCGCCACCGCCACCGCCACCGCCACCGCCACCGCCCGCCCGCCCCCCACCCGCCCCGCCACCGCCCCCGCCCCCCGCCACCGCCACCGCCCCGCCGCCACCGCCCCACCGCCACCGCCCCACCGCCACCGCCACCGCCCCACCGCCACCGCCACCATATATATATATATATATATATATATATATATATATATATATATATATATCCCAGACCATTGCCATCACTATATGTTCCTCACCGTCGCCACCTCTATATATTTCACACCATCGCCACCACTATATTCTCTCACACCAGCGCCACCATTCTCTCTCTCTTATCATTGTGCCGACTATCTCTCGCATATCAGCACCGCCACTACGTGCGAGAGTTGGGGCAGAAGTCATGACAACTATTTTTTTCTAAAATAAATATAGGTTCGCATAATTTTGTGATATGAAATGCAACTTCCATTTATGCAACTTGCAAATCCGTAATAACCATGCTTAATGTACTACAACTAAATCAATAACTATTTAATGTAGAACACATGTTTGCAGAGCATTCATACCGTTTTATAATCTTTCAGTATCAAACATTCATCAATACTTGTACGCTTAATACAGTCACACCTAAACGAAATTAAAGTC
The DNA here is from genome assembly GCA_964035755.1 of Teleogryllus oceanicus. NCBI lineage: Eukaryota > Metazoa > Arthropoda > Insecta > Orthoptera > Gryllidae > Teleogryllus > Teleogryllus oceanicus. Next base: position 28,974,316 of record CAXIVR010000012.1, on the reverse strand, counting down.
AGTATCCTAGTAACTTATATAAATAGCTTAGAGAAAAAATCAGAATCATTCCGGTTTAGAAAATTGACAGTAAAATGAAGAAATAGTCATCTATATACGCAATTCTGTGCATTGATGAACTCAATCGTAGATCTCGGTCATCATCCTCTAGAAGTGCGCGGATTATCTGTTGCACGTTGATGCATTTTTGAATCTGTGATATAAAGCTAGGCAAAAAAGTGCAGAGAAGTAATTACATTGAAAATATATTAAGGTTTATGGCTGTAAATAAAAGCCAACAGTACTCCTGACTTTCAAAGAAAGCTAGCACAAAAGTTTCATCGATAGTAATCCTGGACATTCAGAGATTATCACGCTGAAACTCAACGCCCTTGTGTTTTTATATATTAGTATAGAATGTAGTTATTATAAATATAGATTGAAACTAACATATATGAAAACAATCTCCACTATGCAAGCCTCTTTGAAGTGATTCAAGTCAGAATTTCATGTAAAAGGGAATATTTCAGTCGGAAAAATGCAATGCCAACGAAAAGAAGGGTTACCACAATAAAGTGAGAAATTAGTAAAACATAACCACGGAGTTGGATCTGTTATCCAGGACTCCGACTTATCCAGGATGCTAACTCTGGGTACATGGATTGTTCCTTTGAAATGAGCTGAAGGTTGCCAAATCCCATTTCATTTCTTAAATGTATACTGGATTAGTATACATGAGATATTTCATATATTACTACGACGTTCTCTTGAATTGAATTATTTTAATTGCAAAATTTAGTCGTTAAAAGTGCGAAAAATCGTCGACCTCGAGAGTCGAGGTTGCTAAAGCTGTACCTGCCTCGTACCTGATAAGTCGCGGATTCGAATCCCGCCCGGGGCATAGATGTTTGTGTGTATCTGTATGCCGTTACAGTTACTACTCACGTTACTTACATATATCAATTTGTTACCTTAGTAGTTTAAAATAACCTTAATTAAGTAAAAAAATAACTAAAAAGAGCGAAACTAATATCGCTTATACGAGTATTTTTTGTAATGTATTATATCTGCATTATAAAGACTGGAGTGCTAGTCAACCTGTCGAGATACATTCGGCTAGAAACATCCTTTAGAATTTGAACGGTGACTGTTCGATTGATTGATTTTTTTCGTGTTTCCGGGCGCGTCAACTGCTTTGTCATTAGTCCCGTTAGTGTAGTGCATGTGTTTCCTCGGGAGATGGCGGTGATCCTCCTCCGCTGGATAGCGAGATCCGGCGCCGACCTACCGTCGGCTAGTGGGGTTTCCTCCTAACCAGGACTCTCCCACCAGCGGGGCACCGCCCCAGCCGGGACATTCTGCAAGCTCCCGACCGGTCTCCCGCCCTGTGTGGTGGTGAAATGCATGTTAGTGTAAGTGTTCGTGAGGGGAGAGCATAAGACAAAGAAGAGGAAGAAAAGATCGCGCGCGGTCCGTGGCCCGTTTGATAGGGTACTGCTCCGGCATTCGCCTGGTGTTGATCGGAAAAACCACGAAAAACTACCGATCAGAGCAGCCGGCCGCTAGAATTCTCCTGCAGACAGCGACTGAATTCGACCTAGCTGAAAAGCTAGTGTCGAAAATCCTGCCGCTGTCAGTGACTGTCCGTGGTGTCTCGCCACCCTTAATACTTTACCTGACGTGATCGCCCCCTAGTGAGAGTTCGTGTTGTCTCCCTGACCGGTGTGGCGTCTGGGCGTGGCGCTTAACTCAGCAGTTCGCGTGACCACCGAGGCGGTTGTGGTCTGCAATTCTGCAATACGCTGAGCGACTGCGCATCGATTCCTGGTGCCCAACACGCTCACGACACCTTCAACTCGAAGCCAACGCGTTAGTCTTGCCCGTTATCTTTCTTGTTTGAGAAAGTGAGACAATTCTGACGCGTTCGAGATTTCTGCGGCCCAGAAACCAATAATATACTTAGAATATTGATGTTTTTCGGGGCATTTAAATGTGTCTGTGGCTGTACTACATTACTGGCATTCTTGAATCTATGATTTGCTAGGTAGTACACAAATGTGTTTCCTAGTTATTTTTTTATGTCTTTAGAATTATTCTTGACGTTTAAATGGTTATTGTATCATGCGTTTTAATCTACTGAATGAACATGCTGAATAAAATGCATGGCCGCCTGAAAATACTCGTAGTGTACCCAATATTCATACTGTAAATGATGTCACTTGCGTTTAATCTCAGGATCGTGCTTTCGGGAATTACACTTCCTCGAAACAATGAAAGCTGGCAAGAAAGCTGAAGAAGCTGAGGTCAAATACAGTTGGCTGAAAAAAAATCGGAAGTTCAATTGCATTTTGAGCACAGATTTTATACTTCACTGTCATCGAATTGGTTTAATTGGCTCATTCATTAAGTTGTAATCATTTTCTAATATATTTTGTGCGCATAAATTGAATTTAGGAGTATAATCATTTCTGCGAACGATATTTCTGGTTGTTTCCATTCTATTCTTTTCGTTTCTTTAGTGGTTTAATTACATGGTTTTGAGATTGTAACGTCTCCCTGGGATTTTGAGAACGAGATGTTGAAACAGCTGTTTCCATCTCTGTCCAAACCGAGAGCGGTAGCTCAGTGCATCAACTGTTACTGCAGCGCCTCTGACCGGGAGGTCCTAGGTTCGTCTCCTGACGGCGCCAGGATTTTCGACACTAGCTTTTCAGCTAGGTCGAATTCAGTCGCTGTGTGGAGGAGAATTCTAGCGGCCGGGTGCTCTGATCGGTAGTTTTCCGTTCAACACCTGGCGAATGCCGGAGCAGTACCCTACCAAACGGGTCACGGACCGCGCGCGATCTGTCCTTCCTCTTCCTTGTCCTATCCTCTCCCCTTACACACACACTTACACTAACATGCACTACACTTCCACATATTCCGGGAGATCGGTCAGGAGTTTAGAGCTTCTTCCGGCTGGGGCGGCGCCCCGCTGGTTGGAGTGTCCTGGTTAGGGGCAAACCCCACTAGCCGACGGTAGGTCGGTGCCGAATCTCGCCATCCAGCGGGGGAAGATCGCCGCCATCTCCCGAGAAAAAACATGCCCTACACTAACGGGACTAACGGCCGAAGGAGTTGACGCGCCCGGAAACACGAAAAAATCAATCAATCAATTAATATCTGTCCAATCGTGATAAGCGTCAGTTTTTCTATTAGGATTATCATTATCTGCGTTTTTTCAGTATTGACGCAATCGGATTGCGCCCAGAATACTCGTGTATGACAGGAAATATTACGTTCACATTGCACTCGTATATGAAAGTGAATATTGTAATGGAACAATGCTTGAACCTCACCACATTAGAATTGAAAAACATTCGCCCACCGAAACTATTTTCATCAGGAATATTCCAGCACACGTAAATGGAAATTGACAGTTTTGTTTGAAACCGAACATAACAAATGTGTAAATTTCTCGAAAAATTTGCTGCATTTGTTTTTCGAATTAAAGAAAGAGTCATGATATATTTTCTGTTCACTTATCCGTCACTATTAATTTGCTCGCTCCGCTTAACAAAATATCGAGGGCAAAGACAAAGGAGGCGCCGTGAGGTGCGTAGAGGCGGCGGAGTGCGTGCCGCTGACGGAGGCGACTGACAAAGCCTTGGCGGCGCGGGGGGGCGTGGCGCGCGGGGCGTGGCGCGCGGGGGCGTGGCGCGCGGGGGGCGCGTGGCGCGCGGGCGGCGCGGGCGCGCGGGGGCGTGGCGCGCGGGGCGTGGCGCGGGGCGGGGGGCGGCGCGCGGGCGGCGCGGGGCGGCGGGGGCGTGGCGCGGGGGGCGTGGCGCGCGGGGGCGTGGCGCGCGGGGGCGTGGCGCGCGGGGCGTGCGCGCGGGGCGTGGCGCGCGGGGCGTGGCGCGCGGGGCGGCGCGCGGGGGCGTGGCGCGGGGGCGGGCGCGCGGGGGCGTGGCGCGGGGGCGCGTGGGCGCGGGGGGCGGCGCGCGGGGGCGTGGCGCGGGGGCGCGTGGGGGGTGCGCGGGGCGTGGGCGCGGGGCGTGGGCGCGTGGGGCGGCGGCGGGGGGCGTGGCGCGGGGGCGTGCGCGTGGGGCGTGGGGCGCGTGGGGCGGGCGCGGGGGGCGGCGCGGGGGCGTGCGGGGTGGGGGCGTGGCGCGGGGGGCGGCGCGGAGGGCGGGGAGGGTGCGCGTGATGGGACGCGGGAGGGGGCGGCGGAGGCTGGCAAGGCGTCTGTGGCAGCTCCATGCCGGGGTCCCTTTCGCCGCGCCGCGCGGAGACCCTTCACGTTCACGCGCCGCCGTCGCCGCAGCATTTGATCTCGTCCCGCGGGCAAATTGGACTTTGCGTGGAAAGCGGCAGCGGGGGAGGAGGAGGTGGTGATGATGGGTGGAAAGTGAAGGCGATGGTGGGAAAGGAGTGAGAGTGAATATGATGGTGGAAATTAGGAAGGAAGGAAGGATGTTGGGAGTGCAGGCGATGTTGGGAGTGCAGGCATGTTGGAGAGGAGTTGGGAGTGCCGGCGATGTTGGGAGTGCAGGCGATGTTGGGAGTGCAGGCGATGTTGGGAGTGCAGGCGATGTTGGGAGTGCAGGCGATGTTGGGAGTGCAGGCGATGTTGGGAGTGCAGGCGATGTTGGGAGTGCAGGCGATGTTGGGAGTTCAGGCGATGTTGGGAGTGAAGACGTTGGTGAGAGCGATGTTGAGAGCGGGGAACCTTGGGGGAGTGGAGACGTAGTGGGGGTGGAGGGAAGGTGGGGCGGAGTGGAAGAAGTTTGGGGGGGGGGGAAGGGGTGGGAATGGAGTGGGAGAAATAGCGATAAAGGGAGTAAAGTGGGAGTGCAAGCAATGGTAGGAGTGGCAACGCGACATTCCCGTTTTCACCCCGTCTTCCATCGCCATTGTCTCACTCGAGCCTAGCGCCTCACGCGGCGGATTTTGCAACTAATGAACTCGGCGTGAGATGAACCGCTTCCCCCCTCCCACTGCTCTACGCTGGCTTGCGCGCGCGCTCTGGCACCCGAGAAAAGAAGTAAAATAATTTTCTAATTAATGAGGTTAATGGTGTTCTGTGTGCTCTGCCGTCCCGCCGGAATTAATTAAACAAGGGTGGATGGACGTGCCGCTGTGCGGGGGTGGCGGGGTGGTTGGGGGTGGTGGAGGGGAGGGTGTTCTTTTCCGCGCCGCCGCCTTAAGATTGATGCGAATTCTACGCCGCGCGGGACCTCTTAAATAAGGCCCCGTCGTCTCCAGCGACTGCTAGCGTCTGTACGCGTTGTCACCTCTTCGACACTGTGCTGGAAGAAAGAAGAGATGGGGACTGATGTTGGTCTGTCTTCTCTGACCTACGATCGATGAAGTGAGATAGTTAATCTATAGTACATCAATATTTCTTCTTGATTGTCAATATATGTTTGCAAATATAAGTATCTAAAGTTTTCTATGACAATCATTTATTTCAGTAATTGGACAACGTTTCGTAACTAGTTTTGTTACATCATCAGGTGCTTAGTGAGGGAACTGCTATCCCATTGAATTACCTCTGCAGTAGAACAATCGAGGAAACATTACGAAATTAACTCACACTCAATCAGGTGATATCACATAACTAACAGTTTCCGACAGACACTCCATTTCCAAGGAATGAATTCCTTGGATACTTTTATTTGTAGTTAATCTATAGTTGGAAGTGAAGATTTTTTTGATTGCAGAAGTAAAAGATAACTCTCCATTTATTTTATTATCTAGAAGTTGAGATGTTTCGTGATACAGCTCTTGTCGCGTAATTCTATTTTTCATTTTCATCACTTTTTTATCTTTATTCTCCTGATCCTTAGTGTTACAGTTATTGTTGTTTATCTTGCTCTTCTTTCCATTTTTAGTCCTACTTTAGTTCGCTGACACCCCTCGGTTACAATCTATTACCCTTTCTCCCCTATCCTGGATATATCTTCATTACTTCGTTTTCTCACTGGTCATTTGAAGCCCTTCATATGCCAAACAATCCGTCACGAATCCGAGCCTTTATCACGTACGTGTTGACCTACTATACATCATAATGGGGTGAGTAATGATAGGTAGTCATCAGTAGATGCAACGACTAATACTTTGGAATAATGACTTGCGATGTCCCGGACGTTTTCTCATGTTCTTGGTATGAAGGCTTTCTGTCATGTAACACATTTTCATCTGCAGTTTATTAAATATACGTTTTTTTGTTGGAAGGTTTAAACCTTTTTTTCTGGTCAGTCTACAACGAATGGTCGCCTCTACAAATCTTCTCTATTTACGTTCTATCTCAGTTAAAATTCTTTGTTCATAAAGTCATATGTCTTTCCGCGAGCAATATTCAAGCAAACGTCGTGTAGCAGGTGACGTCGCGTCCTAGAATGGTTGTGAACAATGTCTGGATCACGGTAACATTCGAATAACCGAAGATTTCATTCAGTTACATTCATCTCACAAAATGTTAACGTATCGTCGTACCTCGTTTGCACCCTGGCTTTATGTTTCCAGTGTTAGTAAAACTATCTCTTTCTGCAAAGGTGGAATTCAAAGCTCTCCAAATTTAACTTTGCAAACTAACAGGTTTCTGACAACCGTCTCTCACTGCTTAACTGGGTCTTTGAGGAGTTACAGATCTCTTAGAATATTTAAAATGTTTTAAAGAAAGTTTTATAGAGTTTGGACTGTTAACTTCATGACCAACTCGAAAAAAAAATTTTTTCCTTTTTTTTTTAAAAAAGTAATAAAAACTTATAACCACTTGTTTCAGATTCATAAGCAATATTAAACGAAATCCTGACTATTTACGCTGTTAGGTATGGGGAAAATCCATGAATAACGTATATTCCAGAAGTAGAATTCCACTGGAATAGAATAGTAAGCGTAGAATAGAAACCGTCTCCAGATAATTCAGCTGAATATTATTTAATTATGATACGTGATATTTTTGTTGTAAGATGAGATTTTGAGTCGCCTTATTGATTGTTAAAAGTCGTGAATTTTTTAGAATTTTTAACCAGTAAGACGTGTAGCACCTACATATCAGAATAGTAAGATGCTAACCAGCACAATAGCTAACCTGCACAATAAAACATTTTGAGAGTTTGCATGCAAGCATCTTAATTAACATAATTATGAAAAAAATTGTATGCCAAAATATCACTATTGTAGCTCATCGTACCCCGACAAGATTACATTAAAATCCACAGGAAAACGAAATGGGCATTTGGCAAGATATTTCTACATTTCCATCGCCAAACCGCACATGAAGAGAGTACTCACGCAATCATTGTGTAGAACATAATAACCCACATCATGTGCAAATCAAACGACCATCTGGGCCATTAAAGCATTTGTTGCTTCCCGTTGCCATGGGGACGGTGTTCCATTTCCGCCATCGGGGCTCTTATTACTGACGCGCATTAACGAGAGGTCGAGGTGGCTTCGCGGGGAGGGGGGTGGAGGGGGAGGGGAAGGGGAGGGGTAAGCACGCACACAATGGCTTTAATACGAGGCCTATCTCCCTGCCTGGAATTAAAGCCTTACAAAATCAGAGCGCGCCGCGCGCCGCTTTGTTCCTGGATTTGCTGCCGCGCGGAGTCATCTCCTTGCGCGCTGACCGCGGCCCGCCTCTGCCCCGAGCCCATCCCCGCTCTTCCCCTCCCCTCCCCTCCCCGCCATGCCCCCCTGCCTCACTTCTCCCAGCCTCGTCCTTCCCCGCCCCGGCCCCCCCCCCCTCCTTCTCCCAACCGCCCCTCCCCGCCTCTCCTCCCGACCTTTTCCCTCTCATCCCCCTCCCCACCTCGCCCCTCCCCTCGCCGCCTCAGCCCTCCCCACCTCGCCTCGTAACGCTCAGTCTGGCCTCTCTCTTCGTCTCTCCCCTTCTTGCCCCACCGTCTCGCTGGACGCCTCCACAGCCCCTTCCGTCTCTGCACTCTCCAACAACGCCTCCCGTTGCACTCGAATCTCTCTTCTGTTTCTCCTTAGCTCCGCCACCACCTCGAGAGGTGGCTCAGGGCATCAACTGATGACGTGGCAGTGCCTCTGACCTGAAGGTCCTAGGTTCGACTACCGCAAGATTTTCGCCACTAGCTTGTCTGCCAGGTCGAATTCAGCTGCTGTCTGGAGGAAAGAATTCTAGCGGCCGGCTTCGCTGATCTATACCTTTTCGTGGTTTCTCCGATCAACACCAGGCGAATACCGGAGCAGAACCCTAACAAACGGGCCACGAACCGCGCCCGATCTTTCCTTCCTCTGCCTTCCCGTTTACTCACCCCTTACATGCCCTTCACTATCACACATGCCGAGGGACCGCTCGTTCCACCCGGAGCAATGTCCTGCTGGTGGGAGAAGGCAGGTTGGGGAAAAAACCCGCTAGTCGACGTGGATCGGCGTCCTATCTTCACCATCTAGCAGGGGAAAGATCGCCGCCACCTCCCGATGAAAAAACATGCGGTACACTTGTGAGACTAATGGCCTTAGGAGTTGACGCGTCTGAAATCACTAACAATCAACCAACCAACCAATCAGATTCATCACCACTCTTTACACCTTCTCCTGCTCTTCCTTTCCGCTTTCCCTGCCTTTTCTACTTCTATTCATTCCGCCTTCGCTTTCCTCTCTCCACTTCTATTCATTGGACTGTCCCTTCTCGCTTTCCTCTTCTTCTCCTACGCCCGCTTCTCTTGTGGCCGCTTCTCTTGTGGCCGCTTCTCTTGTGGCCGCTTCTCTTGTGGCCGCTTCTTGTGGCCGCTTCTCTTGTGGCCGCTTCTCTTGTGGCGCTTCTCTTGTGGCCGCTTCTCTGTGGCCGCTTTTTTGGCCGCTTCTCTTGTGGCCGCTTCTCTTGTGGCCGCTTCTCTTGTGGCCGCTTCTCTTTTGGCCGCTTCTCTTGTGGCCGCTTCTCTTGTGGCCGCTTCTCTTGCGGCCGCTTCTCTTGTGCCTGCTTCTCTTGTTCGCATCCTGTCGTCTCTATTGCTTCGTCATTTTCTCTCACTCGCTTTCACTTTTCTTTCTCCCAGTTTACATATTCTCATTTGATCCTTCCTCTGCCCTCCGTTATTCACTGTGTCAATTTGCTGATCCTGCGGCACCCCGCCTCTCTCGTCATCGATGTTGGTTTTCAACCCACAATCTCGCACAAGTGATCCAAGATTCACTTTTGTCACAGCGCCGATCCCTCCGTATCCATTTTGGCGATCGCGAAGGAAATGACTATATTTAACGACAATTTCAGACCTCATGCAGCTTCAGATTGTGGATGTTCACTCCTATTTGGAGTTGGAGGGGAAATTGAGCGGAGTTAGGGGAAGTTGTCGGTGTTGGCAGGAGTCCCTGGCTGCCCAGGCGGGCAAATAGCTCGTGTGAACGCGGTTCAACAAGCCTGGCTTAGAACATGAAGAACTTTGATGTGACGTAACTGCCAATGTTGAGTATCAATTCGCGTCGTAGGCGATTGAGCCACTGCGAACGTTCTACATTGGTAGAGAATGTCGTGACTATTTCTATGCCCACGAGGCACCCTTTTTTCATGGAATGGACTGGATCCTCTGGTCCAAATGAACATATCATTTTCTGGAAATGGTTATGTTCATCTACTTGGATATCACTTGCAGACAGTCAGGTTTACAAGCAACGATGGAATTTTTATGGATGACAATGCGCTATGTTGCCAGGCCACAATTGTTTGCGATTTGTTTCAAGAACGTTCTGGACAATTCGCGCGAATGATTTGGGCACTCAAATTGCCCACTATATGAAATTTCTTCGAACGTTTATGGAATGTATTCGAGAGGGCAGTTCGTGCGCAAAATAATGAACAGAAACACTTTCGCAATTATGGACGGTTACAGAGATCATGGTTCAATATTTTTACAGGGGTCTTGTTGAGTCCAACGACTCGAGTCCATGCCATGTCGTGTTGCTACACGTCGCCGGCCAAAAGGAAGTCCTACGCAGTATGGCTTTCGTTATCTCAGTGTGTATAGCTTTACCACGGTTTCCAATTGCGCCTTGCAATTGAATTATGTTGCTCGACCCCATGTAACTCTTGTATACATTTGTATTGTGTAGCATTGACTTTTGCCTAATTGAACAAAATAATTGAATGCAATGTTTCAGTTTGATGCAATTTTCACATGAAAGAATTAGGGGCTATTGCCAAAGACTTCGGCTTTACTGCGAGAATGAGCTAACACCTAATCTGAGCTTAATCTCTATCCAAGACAATCAGTCGATCTTTTCACTTCGGACCTTAACTTTCTCAGTATTTGTGAAACTCGTGGGTATTCAGGAAATCAGGATTTCTTCCTGGATTGATTCTTATTCTCCGAGATCTGGTGTTCGGTTCCGCAGTAGAGATAAAAAAATGACTTGCCGTTGCGAAACGAAATTCAACGCAGTACGTCGCAAAACCATTGAACGATTTGCGTCGCCCAACTACGCCTCAGGCTTTCAATTCCATATTCTTAGAATTGCAAAATATTCAATCCCCGTCCGTCCTCAAATTTATTCATCCATTGATAAATCCTTTGTCGTGATTTCTCCAACTCTTGGAGTTACGTTTACATTGTATAGGAAAGAAATTCTAACTATTTCACTATTAGCGATATCATTAACCAAATTTATAATTTTACTTAATATTTTGATATTGATAGTTCTTTTTTGGTATTTTTTCTTTTTCTACATTCTCAGAATTTATACGCTAATGTTGCGACTCGTGATACGATATTCCTCTTCATATCCTTCATTTCCCTAACTATACTTAAAATGAGAAGAATTCTCAACATACGTTTTCTTAACCCGATTTAGTTTCTGTACATTTTTATTTATTAATAAAAGAAGATGCAAAGAATATTGTAATCATACACAACGTAAAATTTTACTATATAAAAAGGAAATTCGAATTTCGATTCTCTGAAAACATTCTCCGAATGGCAACAACAAACATCTTACCAAATATATAGTACTATACATTTGTAACAGTGAATATAGAGATTTCTAGAAATTTAGAAATGTTTTAAAGTTCTAGATTGTTTTCCATCAGTTTTCGATAATAAATTACATCATAGTAGAAATAGCTGTATTAACGAACATTATCAGAGTTTTCGAAATTGTTTCGAAATATTCCGAAAACAAAATCTCGATTTTCTTGGAAGAATTTACCTATGTAGTTTTATAAAAGGCACAGTCGGCTAATGACATGTCTCAAACGTTTTTGCTCTTTTACTTTGTGGGGAATCTGAGTGCACATCATTCACGTTGTTGGATTTTAATGAGATTAAAGAGGAGACTTAATCACTGCTCTATGGGTGTTTTAAAATGTAAGGGCATGTTAACAACTTCTTTTCAAAATTACCAAGGATAAGTTTCATGTTGCATATTAATAACTTTCTTGTTGAAAGGGTCCATTGCAGACTAGCTAAGTGCTTCGTGCGGTACGTGCATTTATCAGTGATGTATGTCGTAGGAAAATAAATGAATTTTATTTATAATATGGTTGCCGCCCTGGTCCTGCTTGTTGCCATCCTTCCCCGTCCAGCCCTTCACCGCTCTGCCCATCCCTGCACTGCCTTGCACGGCCTTGTATCGCCTTGCACCGTCACACACACACACACACACTATATATATATATATATATATATATATATATATATATAGTGGGTATGTACACACATACCCACTTTTTGTACATTTAACATACAAATAACATCTTGGCAACTGGGTTGCAAGTCATGATCAGTATGTCAGACGCTTATGAGAAGACCGTTGATTTATTAAGTTTCTTTAGAGGAAATGTACGTACTTCTCGATTATTTTCAATTAATATTTCATATTCTGACCAGCAGAGAGGGAAAACTTTCTTTCAAAAAAGTGCATTGGTAACTTCCAAAAGCTTTTATATCATTCCTATTTCACATTTGATCCTTATACAAAATTCATGCTGAGATCCAATGACCACTTACTACGTGACGTAGGGTTATCAGACCACTAAAATCAATACTTCAAAAATCAAAAGTTTCTCTATCATTACAAACGACTTTTCACGTTGGATTTATGAACACGTTAGGCTCATGTCTCCACTCATTTTCGCATTTCAAAGCAGACTTGTTGCACATGCTGTAAACCGCCAGTCCATATTAGCGCTCAGCGAAACAATCGCGAGTCCATGCTAGCTGTTTGCAGTCAGTGCTAATTGCGATAAAGAGTCGCAACGTTTAAACAGATCTATTTATCCACCGGAGCGGGGCCAGAGCGTCGCCGAACGCGGTCGACGGGATCATGGCGCTCGCGTTGGATTACGCGCGAGGCGAGCGATTGTGCCGCTCCTGGCGGCCGAAAAAAGAGGCTCCTCTCCGTCCCCACCTCTACGCGCTTTTTCTGGTTTCAAATCGGTGTGCACGGATTTGACAGTAAATATCAGCGCAAAGGGACGCAGAAGGGGCAGTTGCGATGCATAGAGGCAGCACAAACTCTAATTACATCAACTTTTGAAGCGGCGCGGTGCGGTGCGGCGCGCGCTCCGGTGGCGCCGCGCTGGGACGCGCGGGATAAAAATGAACTAACAAGATTTCCTAACAAAGGGTAATGGGAGTAAATTCATCTGTGACGGTCATGGAATGGGGGGGATGTAGGAAAGCTGGTGGGGGAGGGAGGAGTTGCTCGGCCGTGAGAGATTGAGGTTGGGGAGGACGAGCTGTTGAGGACGTGAGGTCCACAACGCGACAAATAGCTCAAATTCGGTTTGTGGAGGAAGAAGGGGAGGAGGAGGAAGTTGTGTACAGTGGTCGGGAAAAGGCCAAATGTGAGGTGACGTTGCAGGACTTTGGATATAATTGTGACTGAAGTTGAGATGGTTGAGGAGGCAAACAGTGGCGTTTCCTTTGGGTGTGCAAGACGTGTGTCAACGCCCAAGGAATAAAAAAATACTTTTTACTCTGAATTTATTCAGTTTTTTTTTTCATTTTTTTGGTCTTTCATGCGATCGGCGTCATAGATCGACACCAGAGCGATTGATTGATTTTTTCGTGTTTCCGGGCACGTCAACTGCTTTGGTCATCGGTCCCGTCAGTGTAGTGCATGCTTTTCCCCGGGAGATGGCGGTGATCTTCCCCCGCTGGATGGCGAGATCCGGCGCCGACCTACCATCGGATAGTGGGGTTTCCCCCTCACCAGGACTCTCCCACCTACGGGGTACCACCCCAGCTGGGACAAGCTCTAAGCTCCCGACCGGTCTCCCAGAATATGGTAGTTTAGTGCATGTTAGTGTAAGTGGGTGTGTAAAGGGAGAGGTTAGGACAAGCACGAGGAAGGACAGACTGCGCGCGGTCCGTGGCCAGTTTGATAGGGTACTGCTCCGCCATTCACCTGGTGTTGGTCGGAGAAACCACGGAAAACTACCGATCAGAGCAGCTGGCCGCTAGAATTCTCCTCCAGGCAGCGACTGAATTCGACCTAGCTGAAAGGCAAGTGTCGAAAATCCGGACATCAGTTCATGCACTGAGCTACCGCTACCGGTCACTCTTACTCAACATTCACTTATTTCTGTAATTAATCAAATGTCTGTTACGTAACATATGCATTATCTACTCATTTTTTTTATTCCGTATAGACCCTTTATTTTAACATCAACTTTCTTTAGCTCTCATCGAGGGTGAGAGATTTTCGAACGTCTGCTTGCCTCCAATGGCTACTGTACGTTTTTATTGCTTCCTTTACATTAATTTACTGTCAATGACTAACCAACAAACATTCATGGCATTCTAATCACAAATGGTAATTTGTGTCCAGTGCGTTTACATCAGTTTCTGTGCTCCACATACTACAAACATGAACGTATATATGTCACTGCATTGTGAATAAACTGATTTGTCGCCCCATGACCAGGAGGCATTGTTATTTATGCCAAGAGCAGAATTTATTGTTTTATTAATTAAGCCCACATGTTTTCAAATCTTTATCATTTCATAAATTTATTTCCCTTCTGCAAGCTGCACGATTTCAATAAGTTACTTCTCGACAATTAAAATGATGAATACGTTTCATTCATATGTTGACTCAGCGTTTACGATTAATTTCATATATGTTGTTAACCGTTAATTTCACGTTTATTCCGTGATAATTGTAGTATTGCAACTTGAAATTTCTCCCATCAGCGGGGCACCACCCCAGTCGGGACAAGCTCTAAGCTCCCGACCGGTCTCTCAAAATATGTGGTAGTGTGGTGCATGTTAGTGGAAGTGTGTGTGTAAGAGGAGTGGATAGGTCAAGGAAGAGGAAGGACATATCGCGCGCGGTCCGTGGCCCGTTTGGTAGGGTACTGCTCCGGCATTCGCCTGGTGTTGATCGGAGAAACCACGGAAAACTACCGATCAGAGCAGCCGGCCGCTAGAATTCTCCTGTAGACAGCGACTGAATTCGACCCAGCTGAAAAGCTAGTGTCGAAATTCCTGCCGCCGAGGGGATTGGGAACCCAGGACCTCCCGGTCAGAGGCGCTGCAGTGACATCAGTTGATGCACTGAGCTACCGTTATCGGTTTGGTCCCTGAAGAGGGGCGCGAGAGGATGTAACGTGGCAAGGCACGTGATGGGGTCCCGAGGCAGCATTCGCCTGCTGCGAGGCTAAGTTCGCTACTCTGTTGAGTGTCGGAAGCTTAAACAGGAAAGTTACATGTAGATAAACATAAAATATCGTACGTGTTTTAGAAATTATTTTAGATCAATCGTATACTTGAAGAAGATACAGTTGAAATTACACAATAATAAAATGAATAGATATACAATTCTTAGCTAAGCAAAACAAACAGTATAAATGCCAATAGTAACAATTGTTCCGCGAACAGAGTGAAGTAAATATATTTGGAAGTGAAATTCGCAAAACGAAATCATACTTCATCTGCGTTCTACATTTGAAAGGGGCAAAGAAATTTAATGTGCATGGGGAACTGGGGAACATTAATGAATGGGACACCTTGCTATAACCTCTCTACTGCTCACAAGGTCGTTACAGGAAGTTTCACAACAACTCCAAGAGAGGGCTCTAATATGCACAGCTACCTACAGAAAATCTTGGCGTTTTGGGTTATTTAGTGTTTTTGTGACCCAAAGTAAATTTTAGTTGTACAGTTGTAGTAGTATTATATAGCTGTTCCATTTTCAACAGGAAATAGTCCCCTCGATGGAAAAAAATACTCTTTGTATGTTCCTCGTTCTTTTTTATTAGGTGAATTATGAAATATTGCAAGAGAGATTCACAATATCCAAAATGGCTGCATGGGGGCACATTATTATATATCAATGTGCCCCATGATAGCTGCAAACAACTTACATCCTTTTCTGGTTCATTTTTCATTACCTTTTTTTATTATTATTATTATTATTATTATTATTATTTTTTTTTTGTTGTTTTGTTGTTTTTTTTTTTGTTATTTTTTTTTTTTGTTATTATTATTATTTTTACCTTAGAATCCTTAATTCAACCATTTCTCACACAGAATCAACAATATTAGTTTTTTTGATGAATAAATAATAATATAAAAGAAGGCTTTTCTAAATGAGGAAAGTTAAAGAAGAGAAACTAGCTGAAGCCCAGCAAAGGAATAGGGACAAAAAAACGAAAATCGAAAAACTGCTGCTAGAGATAGAAGATACTAAACGTCAGGAAAAGAGAAAAAAGATGTAAGGAATATATTCGTCAGAAGAATGTCTTAAAAAGACACCCATTAATGTGCCCCAGCTTCCCCTACTTGTTCTTATTACCATGGTTACACAAGAATGAATCCTAAGTAAATACTGGTGAATTATCCCTTTTCCATTTCAATGTTTACTTGGAATTTTTTACAAGCAACTCAACCATATTGTTATGTTGGTGATGATCTCATACTTTTCAACCCAAAAGTCACATACCGTTTGCAATTAGTAACAACTACTACCACTAAAACCACTCTACACAGTAACACCTCCATCGTGAAAGGATCTACAGTAAACAATTAGTTATCAAAAAATTCAATTTTGATTGAATATGTAATCCTTAGAGACTCCTTTTGACTACTTAAATATTATATCAATTAAAAATAATGTAAAATTTAGTTTTAAAGGTATTGTTTCATACAAAACTTCGTAATTTTAATAATGAATGTCAAATACAATGGTCTTGTTTAGTGCTGTGGCTGGCTAGTTTTGCAATTCAGCATTCTTTGCTACACAAGAGGGTGCTTTGTTTCTAGTGTACCAATGAGTAGCTTGGTTGGATCAATTTGCTTCGACCAAACTTTGGCTGCCCAAAAAAACACATAAAGCGAAAAAGCAATGTTCCTCCTTACGAAAAAAACATCCTTTACTGAATAACAAAGTGAAGTAGTGTAACATATTTGTTGCTGAGTCTTTCGTTATCATATCAACTTTGTTTGGTAAACAGGACACGCGAACATCATTTTATTATCGGAGAACATCCCTCAAAAAAAAAAAAAATCAATCCTCCAACTCGATAGCGACTTTCGGAATACGTGCACAGAGTTTCAAAGATGCTTCGTGGGAAATCGAAGACAATGCAAGACTGAGTTACAGAAGCGTTCACAAAATCTCAAAATGCTTTCGTCTCACTTCATTGCGTTAAAATATGTGTAGCTTTAGAGTACTTTTCGAAACAGTTCCGCTCGCTGACTTTATTTAAGCATCGATCTGCTCGGCTCTTAAAAAAAGCTCTTAACAGAGCCCTTTGTGGAGGGGATGTTAAAATAATTTCCCATCAATCCTTCCGCACGATGTACCGGGATGTAAAATAAATCCATAATTTTATTACAATGCCCTATATTTCCCGTTGCCGTAATACGGCGTTCCCTCCGATATCAAATCCCTCTCTTCTGTTCCCCCATAAAGTTTCCCCCGGTGCCCGACGCTCGTCCCCTGGCGCGCCAGTAAAATGCGACCCCAATCTCCTCGCGAGGCGCGTAAGTCACAACTTGCCAACCCCGCCCCCCCGCCCCCTCCCGCGCCATGGCCCGCGCTCGGTCGGTCGCTCTCTCCGCCCAATCTTTGCTGCCCGCCGTTCCCTTATCTCCTCCTTTGTGACAATGGTTTTCATTCGCTTGTTCCTGCAATGCGCCCTATATTTTGGTTGAAATTAACTGTATGCATGCTGAATCTTTCATTTGCTGTGTTTCTTTACCGGATCGTTTTCACCACACAGTCTTTTATTTTTGCTTTCCATATTAATTTTACTCTCTTCGTACCTTTCTTCATCCCGCCTTCCTCCGGTTCCTTGGCTCTCGATTGGTCGGTGAGTCGGTCGGTGGGTCGGTCGGTGGGTCGGTCGGTGGGTCGGTCGGTGGGTCGGTCGGTGGGTCGGTCGGTGGGTCGGTCGGTGGGTGGGTCGGTCGGTCAATCGGTCGGTCGGTCAATCGGTCGGTCGGTCAATCGGTCGGTCGGTCGATCGGTCGGTCGGTCGGTCGGTCGGTCGGTCGGTCGGTCGGTCGGTCGGTCGGTCGGTCAATCGGTCGGTCGGTCAATCGGTCGGTCGGTCAATCGGTCGGTCGGTCAATCGGTCGGTCGGTCAATCGGTCGGTCGGTCAATCGGTCGGTCGGTCAATCGGTCGGTCGGTCGCTCCCTCCGTTCGCTCTTTGCTGCCCGCCGTTCCCTTTTCTCCTCCTTTGTAACAATGGTTTTCATTCGCCTGTTCCTGCAATGCACGCTGTATTTTTTTTTGAGCTTAATTGTATGCATACTGAATCTTTCATTTGTTGTATATCTTTACCGGATAGTGGGATTTTTATTTCAGATTTTGCAATGTATCTTCTACTTTTCGATCTTTTCTGCACAAAGCCTTTCCTCTTTGCTTTCCATATTAATTTTGCTCTCTTTCGAACCTTTCTTCACCCCCCCTCCCTACGGTTCCTTGGCTCTCGGTCGGTCGGTCGGTCGGTCGGTCGGTCGGTCGGTCGGTCGGTCGGTCGGTCGGTCGGTCGGTCGGTCGGTCGGTCGGTCGGTCGGTCGGTCGGTCGGTCGGTCGGTCGGTCGGTCGGTCGGTCGGTCGGTCGCTCTCTCCACGCAATCTTTGCTGCCCGCTGTTCCCTTATCTCCTCCTTTGTGACAATGGTTTTCATTCGCCTGTTCCTGCAGTGCGCGCTGTATTTTTGTTGAGCTTAATTGTATGCATGCTGAATCTTTCATTTGCTGTATATCTTTACCGGATAGTTGGATTTTTATTTCAGATTTGCAATGTATCTTATAGTTTTCGATCCTTTCTGCACCAAGCCTTTCCTCTTTGCTTTCCATATTAATGTTGCTCTCTTTCGAACCTTTCTTCACCCCCCTCCCTACGGTTCCTTGGCTCTCGGTCGGTCGGTCGGTCGGTCGGTCGGTCGGTCGCTCTCTCCACGCAATCTTTGCTGCCCGCTGTTCCCTTATCTCCTCCTTTGTGACAATGGTTTTCATTCGCCTGTTCCTGCAATGCGCGCTGTATTTTTGTTGAGCTTAATTGTATGCATACAGAATCTTTCATTTGCTGTATATCTTTACCGGATAGTGGGATTTTTATTTCAGATTTTGCAATGTATCTTCTACTTTTCGATCTTTTCTGCACAAAGCCTTTCCTCTTTTCCTTAATTTTTTTTGTTGTGTGTTTCGTTTTCGATCGTTTCTTCGGTCGGTCGGTCGGTCGGTCGGTCGGTCGGTCGGTCGGTCGGTCGGTCGGTCGGTCGGTCGGTCGGTCGGTCGGTCGGTCGGTCGGTCGGTCGGTCGGTCGGTCGGTCGGTCGGTCGGTCGGTCGGTCGGTCGGTCGGTCGGTCGGTCGGTCGGTCGGTCGCTCTCTCCACGCAATCTTTGCTGCCCGCTGTTCCCTTATCTCCTCCTTTGTGACAATGGTTTTCATTCGCCTCTTCCTGCAATGCGCGCTGTATTTTTGTTGAGCTTAATTGTATGCATACAGAAACTTTTATTTGCTGTATATCTTTACCGGATAGTGGGATTTTTATTTCAGATTTTGCAATGTATCTTCTACTTTTCGATCTTTTCTGCACAAAGCCTTTCCTCTTTGCTTTCCATATTAATTTTGCTCTCTTTCGAACCTTTCTTCACCCCCCCTCCCTACGGTTCCTTGGCTCTCGGTCGGTCGGTCGGTCGGTCGCTCTCTCCACCCAATCTTTGCTGCCCGCCGTTCCCTTATCTCCTCCTTTGTGACAATGGTTTTCATTCGCCTGTTCCTGCAGTGCGCGCTGTATTTTTGTTGAGCTTAATTGTATGCATGCTGAATCTTTCATTTTCTGTATTTCTTTACCGGATAGTTGGATTTTTATTTCAGATTTGCAATGTATCTTATAGTTTTCGATCCCTTTCTCCACCGAGCCTTTCCTATTTCCTTTCCACATTAATTTCAACCTCCTTCATACATGCCCTCTTTTTCGTACTGACTCTGCCGCTTCACATCGTCCGTCGCTTTTGGTGTGAATTTTATATTCTGTCTGTTTTTGATCGGTCCTCTTTTCCCTCTCAAATTGTCTCCTAGCATTCATCCGACCAATTTCTTGATTTCCCTCAATAAAACCGAGAACAGTGGCTCAGTGCATCAACTGATGCCACTGCAGTGCTTCTGACTGGGTGGTTCTAGGTTTCAGTCCTGATGGTGGCTGGGTTTTTGACAATACCTTTTCAGCTAGGTAGAATTCAGTCGCTGTCTGGAGGAGAATTCTAGCGGCCGGCTACTCTGATCGGTAGTTTTCCGTGGTTTCCCCGATTAACGCCAGCTGAATGCCGGAGTAGTACCCTAACAAATTGGCCACGAACCGCGCACGATATTTCCTTTCTCTTCCTTGTTCTATTTTCACGTCTCACATGCACACACTAACATACACTACCCTACCACACATCCCGGGGGACCGGTCGGGGACTTAGAACTTGTCCCGGCTGGGGCGGTGCCCCGCTGGTAGGAGACCTGGTTAGATTGTCCCGCTAGTCGACAGTAGGTCGTCGCCGG
The DNA here is from genome assembly GCA_964035755.1 of Teleogryllus oceanicus. NCBI lineage: Eukaryota > Metazoa > Arthropoda > Insecta > Orthoptera > Gryllidae > Teleogryllus > Teleogryllus oceanicus. The sequence goes on along the minus strand of CAXIVR010000012.1, from coordinate 28,954,376 downwards.
ATCTTTCCTATCAGTGGGGGAAGATCGCCACCACCTCTTGATGAAAAAACACAAAATTTACTAATAACCTGGAAACCCAATTGCAATGACAATTGCATTCCTTTTATATTATTAACATTAGGATGTTAATTCTCTCATTGTTCAACGCTGAGTGGATCTCCTTCATTGCTTCTAAGTCATCATTCCCCCCTTTTTAACCATCAATGTGGTACTGTGAATTCACCCGCTCGAGTCAGCTCGAGTCTGTCCGGTCATTGCTCTCCAATCGAGTGTGAATTCACCCGCTCGAGACAGCTCGAGACCGTTTGGCGTTGCTCTCCAGTCGAATGTGAATTCACCCCCTATGAATTCACCCGTTCGAGGCAGCTCGAGACAGTTCGGTCATTGCTCTCCAATCGAGTGTGAATTCACCCGCTCGAGACAGCTCGAGACCGTCCGGTCATTGCTCTCCAATCGAGTGTGAATTCACCCGTTCGAGGCAGCTCGAGACAGTTCGGTCGTTGCTCTCCAATCGAGTGTGCGGCCGTTCCGCCTCATTCGGAATATTGATACTTTGATCTTGGCGCGCCACTCTCGTACCCATCGCTGCAGGGCGCTCGCAGAAGCCATTCAGTAAATTGAATATAAAGATCATGTTGGCACGTAGGCGGCCAAAATGAATTCAAATTTGGTGCCGTACCTGGAATTGAATCATCGATTCCTTTGCGCCAAGTAACTGCAAAGGGCATACATTTTAAACTCTCCGGACCTATACTATTTTTCTGTATAAACCGTGGGTTGGCTTCCAGAAAGAAAGGCAAAGACGTCTTTCGTATGAAACTCTTTGGAAGGACAAACTGCTTTGATAAGTTTGAACTGATTTTACAGACGCTCACGAGATTGTGCCAACTACTGGGAACCAGCGAGAGAAAGCATATCGTATTGTTGACACTTTTTGAGAACCAAATGCATTTCCAAATAAAACGCCACGAGAGTCAATTGTTTGAGAATCTTCAGACGAGCGGTTTCACAAAGTTTTGCCTCGCCAGTAAAACTGCTAAGTAATTCACATCTTGGATGTATTGAAAAATTAGATTTGACGATAGGTAACTTCTGTGCTGGCTCCGCGCACAGAGGTGTTTTGGTGTGGGCCTTCCGGGACATTGTATTACGCACGAATTATGACAGAAAACGATCTTCTTTTAGCCTAGACGAGGTAACTGACAATTTCTTTAATAATCATTGATTCTTACGCTGAGGTAAACTAATAGTTCTTAAATAATTGTCTATCAGAATTTTCTCTGGTGTCCAGGTCACAAAAGAAAATAGGCGTTTTCTCTTCAACTAGAATCATCGTCCATTGCTCTCCCAAAACTCTGATGAAGCTGTTTTGCAGCCTCAAATGACCGTGTTTGGGAGAAACAAAGAGGGGATGTTCCTGAGGAAACAACGCATCTCTTCTTTCAGTTTCATTATTATTTTATTTAGTATTCAGACGTTTTATGGGCTTTTACGTGTCTGGGAAGAATTACTAGCACTATAGGAAATTGAGTCAGCTTACATTAATTTTTTCAGTTGATCGATTGATTAGTAATTAACGAGAATCAAAAGCTAGTGTAATGGTTCCCGTAAGTATTGTGCATGTTTTTTTCATCGGGACGGGGTTTATCTTCCTCCACTAGATAGAGACCAACCGCCGACCATCTGTAGGCTAGCGGGTAAGCTCCAACGAGGTTTCTCCCATCAACAGGGCACCGCCCCAGCCGGGACCAACTCTACGTTCCCGAAAGGTCTCCCGGCATGTGTGGTAGTGTACTGTATGCAAGTGTGAGTGTAAGGGGGTGAGGATAGGACACGGAATGAAAAGGAAAGATCGCACGCGGTCCGTGGCCCGTTTGGTAGGGTACTGCCCTTGCATTCACTGGTATTGATCCGAGACACCACGGAAAACTACCGATCAGAGCAGCCGGCCGCTAGAATTCTCCTCAGGACAGAGACTTAATTCGACCTTATGACAAGGTAAAGTCGAATATCCTGCCAATGTCGGAACTCGAACCTGACCCTTCCGGTGAGAGTCACTGCAGTGACATCACTGGAAGCCCTGAGCTACCTCTCCCAGTTTAATAATATGTATAATACAAAGATATAGGCACAAAAACATCAAAAATCGGAAGAAATATTATAATTAACTAGAGTCCTGAGCCATCTCTACCGGTAATTTTTTTAATAGATAAATCATTTTCTCAAGATCAGCAGTAAACAAGAATGTGCTTTTGATTCGTCATTCGGTCGTTGTCTTGCCAATGTGGAAGAGCGACACCCTTGACGAAAGTGGCAATGCAAGGACTGCAAAGTTTCTGTGGTGCCGCAAGAATCCAACCATGAGTCGTACGGAAACAGCTCATTGATTCGAGATAGGAGAGGAAAGGAGGAGAGACAGAGAGAGAGAGAGAGAGAGAGAGAGAGAGGGGGAGAGGCAGGGAGAGAATATCAACGAGAGAGGGAGAGGGAAAATGAACGAAAGAGCGTGGGAAAGAGAGAATCAAGGAGAGGGGGAAGGTTAGGGAGGAGGTAAATATTGTATCAAGTCCTCGAAACAAACAGCCGCAGCGACCAAACGGTCGCCGAAAGTGGCCAAAAGCGAAGATAATGAAATATGCAGGTTCACGCGAGCGCTGTCAATGGTTGTGCGGGTCCTGGCGGCTGCCCTCCGCCCTCTGTCCTCCTTCCTCCCTCCCTCCGCCGCCCCCTCCACCTCCGCTTCCGCCTTCGCCTCCGCCGCTGCACCGGCCCCGCCGCTCCTTCCCTGTCGGTTGGGGTCCCTGCGGCCGCTGCGCCCGGTGTTTATGCAACCCGCTCGACCGACTGATAAGTTGCGAGGGGGCGCTGAGCACACAGCAGAGTCTAGGGGAGGCGGGGACGGCGGGGACGGCGGGGACGGCGGGGACGGCGGGGAATTCGGGGGCGATGGCGGCGGCGGCGGGGAGGCGATGTTGGCGGCGGAGAGTTCCTTGTCCGGAGCCTCTGGCGTCCTTTAGCCCCTCCGGTCTCCTCCGGTGCCCGGAGCAGCATCAAACCTTCATGCGCGGGCCCGCTGCAAGCCGCGGGGCTCTTCTGACGGAGACTGCCCGGGAGCCCTTTGGACCACGCCCCTGGCGGTGAACAGGGTATGATCTCATAATTTACTCCCCAGGACGGGAAGGCAACTTCACGTTATATTGGGTTGGAACAGAAGTTCGTTCTGTATTTCATCGTTGATTATAGACAACCTCTTATGTGATGGTATTGGCAATTTTTACATTTTGGTATCAATGATTAAGAATTGCCTTCTTTAGTTTGATAAGAAAGTGTCCAAAGAAAACTAGGAATTGTGGTCTTAAAATAAAACAAAGAAACAAACCTATGTAACCTTTACAATTTATTTACGATAGAATGTGCTAAGATTCACATTGGAGGGTTTTGTAAGGTGATTTCAGAAAAATATTACCATAAATAAATATTTAATACTATTATATAGAAAGTTTAAAATGCTTAAACGTAGCCAACTGTACATTAGCAAAAAGTGTTTTTCCTTCCTCTTGTAAATATTTGTTTCTTTCATCAACGACGATATGTGGTTAGCGCTTAGAAGGAAGCTCCGGGGGAGAATGTTATTCCCTGTGGAGCTATGTGTAATGTGTCGCGCATTTTAAATGTTTGCGGGAGGATTCAAAATTGGTTTCGGGCCCGCAGGGTGGGGTTTCTGTTATTCATGATGATGATGATGATGATAAAGATGTCATTTCTGCAGAAGTAAATTTGAAAATTGTTTCCATTTTGAAATTATCTAGGAAATAATATTCTGTCCATACCAAACCCTACTTTACAATTGTCCATATAACATACTGAAATTTTGTTTCCGCTCGATAATGCACGCACATAGTTTGTATGACATATAATACCTCACGTGCATGATAATGCAGGTGGAACTGAAACCGTGAGTGCGACGCAATCACAAATCTATGCGCGTTGCTTTCGTCATATCCCCAGGGTCATCGCTTTGGTACGACGTATTTCCACTTCACAGCGCTGAGATCAGTGTCTCTGACAGTGCATATCGAAATTGCCACCGTGGAGTGAGTAGTTGTTCTTTGCTAGCAGGAAAAAGCTTACGATTTTGCAATGTTAGTGTTTATTCGAATACAGTCAACCCAACGGTCTACCGCACTTCACTTGAGTTTCAGCGTATTGTGAGACTAAACCCAATTTTAAAAAATTAATAGATATTCTATAAAATTTGTTTTAAGGAAAACCACAAACAGCAAAAACGTGGCAAGGTAAATAGCAAAAAAAAAGAGAGAATGTAATGAAGAAATAATATGAAATTTGTTGGTAAATTCATTTTGTGGACCATTTTATAAATATCTTTTATCTGTCGAAGAAATTTGTATCATTAATATCAAATAAATGAAGAACAGAAGAAAACTGCGTAACGTTCCTTAAAGATATAAATATACTTTCGTTATTGCGCTATTCTTAAGTATAATGATGTTTAACCAAAGAAATAAAGCTACCAATTCCACACGGCGTATTAACGAGAATAAGAATAAACACGAAAATAAGACTAAGGTCTCGTTTCAGTTAATGCGGCGATTTTAAATTTGATACACCTACTAGTTATATCCAAGGAGAGATGACATGGGAACTTCCAAGATCTTAAGCAAAATTATTCTTATAATATATTTCTTCTGGTATTTAGAGCTTCTGTCTGATTTTTACTGCTCGCTCGTCTTCTTGCATAGTAAAAAGAGACTATTGTAGTACTGCGCCAAAACCCGCAATTTATTGATAGAAACTCATATTGTGGAGCCCTTATATAGAAAAAAGGATAAAAAGTATTCCTATAGGTAGTAACTTCGTGTAATATTGTGTAGTCACAATCCAATTTTTCTGACTCCTCGATACCAAAAACATTGGTTGCCTGTAAATGATGGTCTATCCAACAATGGCTAACACCAGCACCTAAATTTTTCAGATTTTTCTCCAAAATTAATTTTCTCCGATCTATCTGAACGAACTCGAGACCTGCGAGTTTGAACCAAATATTTTGATTTTTGGGGGCACTTTACATGATATTTTGACACGACTAACAACATTTTAAAAATTAAAAAAAAATCTTTCTTTTTTTTCATTTATTTTCTCAAACTATTCATAAGCTATAGTTAAAAAGTATTGTAAGTTTCATTTAAATTTTAAAAGTTTAAATCTGGTAATATAGCATAAATGATATTCGTGCAATAAATAATTCTTACCTAGATTTTCAAAATCTTCCAATGATTCCTAGGGTAAATGTTGGTAAAACAGCCATTCTTGTATTAAACCTGTAAAAATATGAATGAACAAATTATTTTAAGTACGCAATTGGCAGTCTTTATTAAAATGTTTTTAAATAGGTTTATTTATTACCGCTTCAATAACAAAATAGTCTCCCAATTACAATCATGACCTTACTTCAATCAATATCCTGTTATTTTATTATAAATTCGGCAACGGCAAAGAATTTCGAAGTATGAAAGTAAAATATTCAAATAAATATGCAATGACCTACACTGTAGGAAAATTAGGATTGTGGTTTTCTACAAGTTTCTCAATAACTCGCATTTATTGTTTCCTATTAGTCTAACTGCATTAGCGTTTCCATCTTTCACCTTGTAGCAAGTGGTCATAGACCTCCCTCAGAACAGCAGTAACTTCAGACGAGAATGTTCAAGCGTCGTGCGTTTCATGTGCCCATTACAGTCACTTTTATAGACCTACCTTGCGGAAATGGCAAACCGGAGGAAATAGGAGTAAAAACTCCGTATAAAATTTAAACAATTTGTATCAGAGAACAAAGAGTGTCCACCAACATTTAACGGTCAGTGCATGCAAGTCTAAAGGAGATAATATACCCATGAGATAATTATAGCCAAAGGAAACAAAAAGACTTCTGCCTCTCTTTTTAATGCATTTTTTGAAGCAGGTTTTAGTATTCAGTCTTGTTTCATAAAAATAAGGGCTTTCACGAGGCCATAGAAATGGAAATTACAGAAGCTAATGCATAATTGCGAATATTCTTAAATTCATTAATTTTTTCGTTATATCCTTATCTCAAAGAATTTCTTAATCGGAAAAAATATCGGATGTACTTTCATCATAATAATTCGCCGGGTCTTTATTTAAACTCGCAACCCGTGTGTGGGAGCACCTTAACTTTTTTGGCAATCTGGCAAAGCATGAAATACCTTCGGCATCCCTTTCTCTTATAGCGACTCCGACCGCATGCCCTCAGATTTGGGGCTGAGAGGATGGGGCTAATTTTAATTGGAAGAAAGAGAAAACAATTATTCTGTCCTTGTTACTCTTCATCATGTTGTAGTCACTTCACTGAAACGAGTGAATGGCTCTCTCTTGGCAAATGGTAGTCTCTTTGAGCATTTACTATAAAGTTAGTCATTTTAAGGAAACAATATTTTATGATTTTCATATTAATAATTTTCAAAAAATATTAATAAAATATAAATTAATATTTTTTAATAAAGCAGATTCACACTATTATCGAACTGGGAGTCCACTAAACATTATTCCGTAATGATCAATTCTTAGCTCGTAGTTTTCTCCTAAGCTTTTATTCGCTCCTCTCAAATGCACCGTTCCGATGGACCAGTCCCAGAGTCGGTGCATTTGCCAGACATTCCGAAGCGTACAGAAGCAGCGGGCGGGCGGGCGGGCGGGCGAGTGGTCGCTTACATCGCGCGTAATGAGGAAACGGCGGGGAGCGTGGGCGGGCGGGCGGACAGCGTGTGGGCGCGGGCGAGCGCCCGCCCGCCCGCCAATTCCCGCGGGCGGGGTCGCCCCGCGCGCTCACAATGGCTCGTCCCCCCCGCCCCTTCCCGTCCCCCGCAGGGGTCTCGTTGTCTGAGGGTGCCCAGCTCCATTCCTGGGAACGACCAACGCCGCTGCCGCCGCCGCGGTGGCGGAAACCGCTTTCGCGAAACACGGCCGCTTGCTTCAAAGCCATCGCCTGCCGGCTTTGCTGGATTGACGTGTTAAACCCGACGGCGTGCGTGTTCGACACCCGGGCGACCGCTTCGCCCCGCCCCTGCCCCTCCCAGGCTCAGTTCCAACCCGCTGCGCTCCCGCCCGTCTCTTCTTCGTGCGCCATCCCACGCTCCATCGCGCGAGTGTCCTCGCCTTGCTCGTCTTTGTTCCTTGCTTTGCTTCGTCCTGTCCATTTCTCCCTTCGTTTCCCTGCTTCTTTTTTCATGGTTTCCGTCTCTTTCTCCCATGTTTCTCTATGATACGCTTCTCCAAGTCCTGTTTCTCCTCTCGTCTCGTTTCCTCATTCCCCGTTTCTCCGTGCCTCGTTTCTCCGTGCCTCGTTTCTCCGTGCCTCGTTTCTCCGTGCCTCGTTTCTCCGTGCCTCGTTTCTCCGTGCCTCGTTTCTCCGTGCCTCGTTTCTCCGTGCCTCGTTTCTCCGTGCCTCGTTTCTCCGTGCCTCGTTTCTCCGTGCCTCGTTTCTCCGTGCCTCGTTTCTCCGTGCCTCGTTTCTCCGTGCCTCGTTTCTCCGTGCCTCGTTTCTCCGTGCCTCGTTTCTCCGTTCCTCGTTTCTCCGTGCCTCGTTTCTCCGTGCCTCGTTTCTCCGTGCCTCGTTTCTCCGTGCCTCGTTTCTCCGTGCCTCGTTCTCCGTGCCGTCCTCGTTTCTCCGTGCCTCGTTTCTCCGTGCCTCGTTTCTCCGTGCCTCGTTTCTCCGTGCCTCGTTTCTCCGTGCTTCGTTTATCCATGCCTCGATTCTCCATGCCTCGATTCTCCATGCCTCGATTCTCCATGCCTCGATTCTCCATGCCTCGATTCTCCATGCCTCGATTCTCCATGCCTCGTTTCTTCGTGCCTCGTGTCTCTATGCTTCGTTTCTCCATTCCTCGATTCTCCAATCATCGATTCTCCATGCCTCGTTTCTTCGTGCTTCGTTTCTCCATGCTTCTTTTTCCATTCCTCGATTCTCCATGCCTCGATTCTCCTGCCTCGTTTCTCGATGACTTGTTTCTCTATGACTTGTTTCTTCTGTCCCGTTTCTCTGTGTCACGTCTCTCTATGACTCGTTTCTCTCTGCCTCGTTTCTTTACGCAGGACGGTCTTTTTTCTCCTCCCTTTCCCTCTCTTTTTTTCTCCTCACCTTCACTTCACCTTCACTACTACCTTCTGCCTGGGTACCCAATCTTGTCCTTCCCCGCCTCCCCAATACGACACTCTGTCTCCCGAATTCCTGCTCCACGTCTGCACATACTCTTTCAACCTCGAAGCGTCCGGTGTACTAAACTCGTAGTTTCCCGTACCTATTCACCATCCTATATATTAAAGCTCTAACAAGGGCGGTATTAATGTCCCTCCTAATTGGCTGTCAGTGAACAGTTTTAAACAAGAGAGGTACCAAGAAATGAGATAAAAAATTAAGTGTTGAGGCCACTATATATTGAGTAGGTCACTTCATTCCTTTATTAATAAAAATTAGGAAATTTGCTTTGCTTGAGATGGGCAGCTAGAATGGAAGCGGGGAGCTGTCATGCGCGTGATATATAGCAGCAGTTGGTCTTTCTTGGAGAACATGGTCTTGTGCGATCGTTAAACGTTTGTGACTCATAGTTGTAGGTATTTCTTGTACTTTCTTGTAAATAATTGTGTGATATCGACGGAAAATGCCAAAGAGGTGAGGGAGTTCTGATTATTATTTCGAAATTGTATTTCATATATTTTGACAATATGATATTAAATATTCAGTCTCTACATTAAGATAATGTTGTTAGCAATATTTGCTATTGTAGGCCAAAACGATATCCATAAAAATAGGTGTAAAGATCTGGGAAAAAAAAACACTCATTAAGGGTGCATTTTATCGAACTTTCTAAGCCTTTTTCTCCTGGCGATGTAATGGCAGGGGTTTTATTCTAATGAGTTTTCTTAAAATTTTCATCAAGTGCCCCTCAGGCTACACGTGCCATCTTCCCCCCGATGCTGACCGGGATTTCCTGGGTTGACCACCCCGGCGGGTTTTTGACACTAGTTTTTCAACGGGTCAATTCTGTCATAAAGGAAGAGAATTCTAGCGGCGGCCCCTTGAGGGTGTTCCCGTGGTTTCGGGATAAACCCAGGAAATGTGGCAGTACCCCCCAAAAGGGCGAGGACGCGGGGACTGTCCGTCCTTTTCCTTGTCCTATCCTCCCCACAAAACCACTTCACAACATGCCCACTATCACATATTCCGGGAGACCGGTGGGGGTTTGAGTTGTCCCCCGGCGCCCCACTGGGGGGAGGGGGGTTGGGAAACCCCACTCCCGACGGTGGTGGGCCCGGGATTGCCATCCGGCGGGGGAAGATCCCCGCCATCCCCCGAAAAAAAACTGAATCACTAAACGAAAAACCCCGGGTGCGACGCGCCCAGAAACGCAAGAAATCAATAGAATCAACAATCAATAAACGTCAATCCCCAGTAGCCGCCCCTTTTTCCCTTGTGGTCCCCAAATGGTGCGTCGAATTTTGGGAAATTTAAATCCCTAATTTCGTTGTGTTTTGATGTAAGCCCCCCAAGAACCCATCAATCATCCAGAAGACCATCTGAGAAGAAAAAACACCTTTTATTTAAAAGGGTTTTATTTATATAATTAGGCTTAGTAGGCCCATATGAATAATTTTTTTTAACCTAATACTTTTAAAAAGGAAATATTTTTACAGTTGAATTTGGATCTCAGGCCCAAAAAGGGTTTTTAAAAACCTGAGATTTGTAGTAAAGCTAAGTTTTCCCTCAGAGGATCTGAAAAAAAATTTTTTTTATGCAACAATTTTTTCTATTTCAAACGGGTTTTTTGTTTATTAAAGAAACCGTTTTCCCCCGGGATTCTTCTATCAAAATCCGATCACATCAAATTTAGGATTTTTTTGACACCTCATTCCCCCCTTAGCTTCAGATTTGATGTTTTCGGGTCAATTTGAAATATTTTGTATATTCTGAGAGCACCTGTGTTGAGACACTCACGGGGTTCGCTGAAACCCCCAGGTGCAAGAGGGTCACAACCTGGGCTACCTTTACGCTTTTGGAAAAGGGGTTTCCAAATTATCGATCCTTTCCCCCCACTGTTGTAACCCCCCCCCTTCATGGCTTTTTCCCCTTCACAACCCCAAAAAGGGTTTTTTTACAGGCTCATTCTTTTTTATTTCAGCTGGTCCAGTGGCGTAGTTTTTAATTTTCTCAAGAGCCCCCCCTTAGAGTCGTTATGTAATAAAACAAAAGTTTTTTTGGAAATAGTTTTTTTAATTTTTTTTCCTTTTGCGAGATAGTATGTTAGTTTACTTACAATAGATCAGATAAAATTTATAAACTAAAAAAATTTTTTTTCATTTCGTCAAAAGCCTAATGGTGGTTTTTTTTTTTTTGTTGGTTCCTTGAACCAAACAAGTTAATGAAATTGGGGAAAAGGTATTTAATGTTGATTTGGACTTGAAAGGAACTTTTTTTGAAATGTTAATGTTTCACTAATGTCTATGTTTTTTGACCCTGTTTACTAAAGTTATGTTTTTTTAGTCGCTGACCCTGATTGGGGGAGGTGGGGGCTTGTTTACTGCGTTTTTTTAAAGTTGTTAATGTTGCGTTCCGCTAAAAGAAGACGGCACTTGGCCGCTTTTGGCAATTTATGGAAAGGTGCCCGCTGAGTAAAAGTTTGGCCGCATTCGGCACACGGAGACAGTAAAGGCTTTGTTGGGCCCCGGGCGGTAGTCGAACCGGGGCCCCTTTTGGCAACGTCAGGGCCCGCGCCGGAGAGGTCGGTTTACAGTGTCACCGGCACGAGGGGGGCAGGGCCCCCTTTTGTATGCGGACCCCGATCGGCGTCGTTGGGAACGTTTTTTTCGCGGGGGCGGGCCCCCGACCGCCCACTCGCTATGCGAAAACTTGTGCTTTCCCTATTTTTATGGTTACAAAGGAAAGTAAAAAATTTTTCCGAATTTGGTTTTGACCTACGAAAGTTTTCCATGGCTCAGGGGTTCTGTTTATTACAAAGTTATTTGAAAAAAAGAAGGCCAAAAATTTTTTAGCAAATTTTTTTATATATTTTTTACCCCGTCCAAAGTGGGACAAAGGTAGTTTTAAAAAAGTTTTTTGTTGTAGGGGGATGTTGTTGATGCGCACTGTTAGTGTTCACCTTCTGTCAAAAGGGTTTATGTTTCAATTTTCAGCTTCGCCCAAAGTGGGTTTTTCCCCAAGAGGTCGACTGAAACCAAATTCTGTATTGGCCCTTTTTTACCCCCTTTGTTTATGGACCCGCCCGTCCTTCATTCTTTTTTTGTAAATTTTTTGTTTTGTTTTTCCCAGCGTTTTGCAACCTGGCATCGGGAAAACAAATATTAAAATTGTTTATGTAATAAATTTATATTGATTTATTTGATTGTCAACCCGATTTAGATCCTATAAATTTTGGAAAATTTTTCATTAAAAACCCGTCCATTTAAAAAGTTCAGAGACAATTTTTAAATTTTTGATGTTTAGAAGCTTTGTGTTAGTTTTGAATTATTCGAAAATGATGGTCATTTCCAATATTGTAGCAAAAATTTAAATGACAATGTGTTGTTTTCAAAGCTGGGCCCGTATTAAAAAATTGTCCAAATAAGAGGTCAGCTGTTTGAGTTTTAAAAAAACTGGCGCCCGTAGGACAAAAGGATCCAACTTTAAAAAAACAAAACGAACAATTTTTATTTTTTCAGTTAAATAATTTCCCGGATTTTGTTCTACGTTGTAAGGGTTTCAGATTCACCCCTGTGTTTGTCTTTAATTTATTTGTCTTCTGGGTTACTTTGAACCCCTTTTTTTGTTATTTGCTTGTTCACATAAGCATGTCTAACTCAACTTGCTGAGGGGGGAACCCCGGGGAGATGACGGCTGGGCCCCCTCATTGACCAGCGGAGAAAGAGGAGTTAAAGGGACGCCTACCCCCTTTAAAAACTAAACCCCGGCGGTAACGACCGAAATCCGCATGGGATTCAAACCCTTTGAATCGATTTCGAAAAGCCGCAACAACAAAAATTGATGATGCTTTAGTGGGGGAGACCGGGCAACGAAAAAGGGGTTTTAAAATAATTTCCCGATAGCGACCCCGCAGGCAAAGAGCAAACGGAAAAGGCCCGCCGTCTGGGCGCACCCGAGCGTCCCCCCCAAGAGCCAGTGGTCGCCCGGGGCCCGGCCCCCCCCGGCGCAGAGCCCCGATACGCACGTCAAATCCGTTCCGCCCGGAACAAGTGGGAGGCATTTTCAGACACCGCCCTCGCGTAGCCAGGAGTTCTGATGACGAATATGACGAGGTACCCCCCCTTTTCCAACCCCCCGCATTCAGGCACATTTAGGCTGCGCCTACCTGTTTTGAAAATCCTCATTTTCCGGAAAATTTTCCCGAGTGGGGCATTTTTTTTTTTTATTCAAAAGTTTAGATAATTCTTGACCCCCAGAAATTAAAAAAATGGCACTTTTACAATCTTATCTTACGGGAGGCTGCAGAATTCCCGGCTTGCCTTACGTCGGAAAGTTTGAAGGATTCGATTTTAAAAATAGATATAAAAACCCAAGCTTGCAAGCAAAATTTTTTATTTTTATTTAATTAAAAGGATCGAAAGATTGCAGTCGTTATTGGGTTAGTTGACCATTTAAACGTAATGTTGGCTCTGTTCTAAAAAAACCCCGGGGAATTTTGGGGATTATCCAATTTTCTCATTCCCCCGTTAGACGAATATACGCATAAAGACAAGGTTTTTGGGAAAACAGGGATTAACTCGATAATTTATACTGTTCGGGAGGCCAGAGCCACCCCTTCAATGAGCGGATAGAGAAGAAAAAAAGGACACGCCCAAGTCAATACCTAAAAGAGGAATTCTTTTTCTGATCGGAACGAAGGGTAATTTGTGCAAGGGTTCATAATTTAAAAGGAAATTATTTCGAAAACACCTTGATAGATACACACTGTCAAAAAAAACCTTTGTTTTTGGGCCGGGTCCGGGATTGTCCAGGGCAGCGGTCGGAGTAAATGCAAAAGCAAACACCCATTTTTTGCACAGAGAATTTGGGGGCCGAGGGAAAAGGGGGAACAAACGGAAAGGAAACAAGGGCCCCACTGAAAAAGAAAGGGGCCCGCACGGAAAATTTCCTGGCGGTTTGCTACCTCCGCATAGTAAAAAAAAAAAGCTTTAAATTCAAGCCCAAACGGTAACGATTCTCTAATTACTAATCCAAAGAAAATTTAAACAGGCAAAATACTTCAATTGCATTCCCGGATGCATTTTTCAAAAATCTTTAAAACATTCGTTGTCAATGGCCTGAAATTTTAACTTCAGTTAAATGCACTTGTAGAAAAGAAATTTTGTCTGACATTCCTCCCACCTCGATCTCACTAATGTCAAAATTCCAAAAAATGTAAAGTTGGGACCCTGAATATCACATTGCGGCCCCTGTTAAATTTTTTTGTTAGGGCCGACGTTTTTGGAATTTTTTAACACAGAAAAATTTCCGTCAAACTTTAAATTTGACATTGAAAGAACCTTTCGGATACTTTTAACCGGCACTATAAAAAATTTCTTCGTTACCTGATCAGCTTTGTAATTTTGCAAGGAACAACTTAATTTTAAAGTTCGGGGAATGAAGAAACCCGGGACAGTGACCGCCGAATGAAAAAATTTTGTGAGAATATTTTCAAATTTTTTTCGTGACTTGATGGAAGGTTTATGGGAGTTATGTTTTAGAGCATGAATTGGATCCGTTTCACGAAAAAGCGCAACAGATTTTGCCAAAGAAGTGATTTCAAAAACGGAATTGAAAAGCATTTTTGAGTTCAGGGGAATATTTCGTTTGGATCTTTGGAACTTGAAAATGATCAATTTTCCGATGGCGGAAAGGGAACACGATCCACCATCCTTTTTTTTAAAGATAAAATAAGAATTTTTTTTGACGGGTCCTTTAATCGAGGGGCTTTTTATAAATAATTTAATCCCCCGGGGCCCAGTAGTTCAACCGATTTGTTTTTCTTTATTAATAAATTTGCTTGAAATTGGCTTTTGGGGGAAAGAGAAATTTATCGTCCATTGATTCCGAGAAAAGAGACCTTCACGCATTTTGTGGGCCGCCCGAGCTCCCTAGCGGGGATGGTTGAAAATAACATGGTTTACTATTTTCCCTTTCCCCCGTTCTCTGTTGCAACTCGCCGGAAAATGAAAAGGAATGTCCGCTTGTTCGCCTAATAAAAACAACTTTTGTGATGATTTGTATTCGCTGTTCTGATGAAAATTTGGGTTGATCTCTTGCAGAATTGATTAAATTTATTAAAAAAGCATGTTTCCCTGCTCGCAAAGGGCCAAAAAATTCGCCAAACTTTGATAAACTTGTTTAAATGTCCGGGACCTGTTCAACTTAGGACAAAGAATTAAGGAAAACCTTGGGTTTTTTGGGGGATTGGAAAACCCGATAAAAATTACCACAAAACCTAATCGGTCCCCAAAACGTTCGATTTTTTCAGAAATTTGGTTTTTGACCCTTTTGGGCATCCCTTTAAAATTCGGGCTAAGGGTTTTAAAACTTGTAAGTTGATAGGTTGGGATGATGGTGCCAGCTGATTTTATGGAAAACTGGCCCAAATTTTTTTCAATTTTTATTAATAATCCGCAAAAAATGCCCGAGGGACCGAATTTCGGTTTTCGGGACGAAGCTTTCCCCGCCATGCGGCGCAGTTTTTTTAAATTTAAAAAATTTCCCCCAGATCGCTTGAAACCAGGGTCGCCCGGCGAAAAAATTCCTAGGTTTCGAGCCTCGGCCCACTGGGGGACGCTCGCCGACAAAATTTTTAAAAATTAGTTCCGTTACTTTTCGACGTGTTTTTTGGTCCGATGCTCAGGTCGTGTTCACTGGTTTCCCACCGCCAACGGGCCCCCTTTATGGGCAAACGAGCATAAAGATTCAAAATTAAAAAAAAACAAATGGCCCCATGCGACCAAAAAAAATCCCCCCGAATAGCCGAGAGGAGGCCCCCTAAAAATTAAAAAACTTTTTTGTGGTGGCATGGCCCGGGGTTTTTTAAATACTCGCACCCGGGGCCTCCAAGCCGGGGTGACGAATCCTTCGGTCCGGTTTGGGTTCATCCCGGTTAAATCCCCCGCACCGCCTAATTCTTTATTAAAAAAGTACCCGACTACAAAAATTTTACGAGTAGTCGGGGGGATCTTGGAGGTCAAATTGGGAAAAGCGAAAAAAAAAGAGGGGGGGGGGTTTGGCCGAAAAAATGCAGAAATTAGAATTTGAAATTTTTGAATCTGAAGTTTTCCTGAAAAAACTATTAATTGACAAACAAATTTTTCTTCAAAAAGCCCTTAACCGTCTCAACCATTCAGATGAAGATGGATTATTGATAGGGGGCCCATTTTTTTCTGATTTGGAGTTTGAAAAAACCCCATTATTTTCCATTTAACATTTTGTCACTAAGCTGACATTAAACATACTCAGAGAAAATTCCCCATTTGGGGCCCACAGCTGCTTTCTTTAGTTCTAGGCGGGCCCTTTTAAGGGCTCCGTTCTTTTAAAGGAGTGTCCAAAGTAATTTGTTTAAAAGTGTCCTGTCCCTGCGAGAGTTTAAATTTCCGTTCCATCACGGGTTGGGCATCTTTGCCTTTTCCCATACAGGTCTGATTTTCCCATTTCTTGCTCAACATCCTTAATGCAGCATACTGAGAAACATATATCTTGATTCTCACTTATAACTGTGCCATTCATCTCGAGCACGTTGTGTCTCAACTTCTGAGTGATTTTTAAGCGTCGGCGTTTAATTTGCCACTAAACTGAGTGTCTTCATTCATTGATAAAATTGAAACTTTTGCAGGGGGCAGAGGAATGGAGGAGTGCATGCGCGTGATATAAAAGTTGTTCTCTAGAACAGGTTTTCTTTTAAATTTGGATAGATTTGTAAATATTTCTCCCTTCGTCCAATCTTTGGGGTGTGGGGAAAATCCCAAGAGGTAAGAAATTTCAAATTTATTTATAATTGCCCAAATGAAAAATTTCTATCTCATTAAAAATTTTCATATTTCTATTCAAACTAGAAATAGGGAAAATCTTAATTAAAACCTTTGTGTCTATTTTTCAGATGTTTTTCTGACTCTAGAAGCCCGTTACTTCCGTTTCTCTTACTTTTACTAGCAAGTGACCTCAACACGTTCTATCTCTCCACCTCAGCCTGACCATTCTAAGTTTCGAAGTCCTGCCCGGCAAGTTGTCCCTTTTCACTGGAATTGGTGTCACTGTATGAAAGAATTCTAGCACCGCTGCTCAGGTGTTCGTGGTTTCCCAGCAAGCACCGGAGAATGTGGACAGTACCCTCAACGGGCGAGGAGGCGCGACTTCCTCCTCTCCTATCTGCCTCTTAAAACTGAACCTTCCCACACGTCACTTTTCCGGGAGTTCGGATATTTTGGCTTGCAGAAACTGGGGGGAGGTGGTAAACACTGCACGGTTGGCGCGGATCTGCTCCCTTCCGGCGAGGAACGCCGATAACTCTGTGAAACATCTGCACTACGCTAAGCTTCCGTAGGGGTTGAGCGAGCGAAAAATCAATCAGTAAACTTCATATAGCAATCACTGTACCTGCACTCCTTGTTCTCCCAGCGGGGTTAAATTTAAATTTAAGTGCCTACGTTGTGTTTTGTGATGGAAGCCTTCAATGAAGCCATCAATCATCCTAGAAGACCATCTGAGAAGAAAACACATCCATTATTTATAAGGTTTATTTATATAATTAGCTTAGTATGGTACCATATGAATAATATTTTTAACCTTAATACTTCTTAAAAGGTAATACTTTAGTTGAACTGTGATCTCATAGCATGAGAAGGTTTTGAAACCTGAGTTTTTGTTAGTAACAGCTAAGTTTTTGCCTCAGTGGATCTGAAAAATTCATGTTTTATGCAACAATTTTTTCTCATTTCAAAACGGGTTTTTTGTTTATTATAAGAGAACCGCTTGTCCTATGGATTCTTCTATCAAAATCCGGCATCTACATCAAATTTAGGATTTTTTGACACCTCATTCACCTCTGTAGCTTCAGATTTGATGTTTCTGGTCAATTTGAAATATTTTCAGCTATATTCTGAGCAGCACCTACAGTGCTTGCAGACACTCACGGGTTCGCTAGCATCACACAGGTGTCAAGAGGGTCACATACCTGAGGCCTACCCTTACGTATTCTTTGGCAAAGAGGTTCCAAATTATCGATCCATTCTCCCACTGTTGTAACCCCCCCTTCATGGCTGTTTCCTTCACTAACCCCTATATAAAGGTGTTTTTGCGCACAGCTCTCATTCTCTTGTTATTTCAGCTGCGTCCAGTGGCGTAGCTGTTAATTTTTCTCATAGAGCCCGGCTCCTTCAGAGTCGTTATGTATATCAAATCTTATATAGTATTTGTTGTAAATAGTGTTTTAATTTTTTCCTTGCCGAGATAGTATGTTAGTTTACTTACAATAGATCAGATCAAATTATGAAGACTAAAATAATATTGTTTCTCATTTCGTCAGTAAGCCTGAGCCATGGTGGTTGTTTTTTTTTGTTGGTTCCCTTTGAACCAAACAATGTGTTAATGAAATTGAGTGCATAAAGGTATTTAATGTTGTTTTGGGACTTGAAATGGAACTCTTACTTTGAAATGTTAATGATTCACTAATGTCTATGTTGTTTGCAGCTCGTTTACTACATATGTTATGTTTATGTATGTCGTTGACCTCTGATTGGTGTGGAGGTGCGCTAATGTTTACTGCGCATTTACTTATGAATGTTGTTAATGTTGCAGTTCCTGCCATAAGTAAGACGGCACTTGGCCGCTTTTGGCAATTTATGGAAAGGTGCTCCCGCTGAGTATAAGTCGGCGCTTGGCCGCATTCGGCACACGGAGACTACGTAAAGGCGTTTGCTTAGCCCGTGCGGTGCCGAACCGCGGCCCTTGTTGCAACGTCACGGCCCCGCAGCCGGCAGAGAGGTCGGCTGGGCACAGCTGTCACCGGCACGCAGCGGTGGGGTCACGTGCCGACCTTGTATGCGGCACGCTGATCGGCGCCTGTGTCTAGGAACAGTTTTGTTCAGCGAGCAGCGGGCGGCGCTCGTACCGCCCACTCTCGCTTATGCGTAAACTTGCGCATTCCTATGTTGTATGGTTACGAAAGGTAAGTAAGAAATCCATTTCAAGAATTTTGGTATTGTGCACTCCTACGAAAGTTGGTTCCATGGCTCATGCGTAGTTCTGTTTATTACGAATGTTATTTGAGAAAGAAGGCCTAAATGCTTCTTTGCAAATTTGTTTATATACGTTTCATCTACCTCGTCCTAAAGTGGGCATTCAAAGGTAGATTATAAGACAGTATTTCTGTATGCTAGCGCGATGTTGTTGATGCGCTACTGTTAGTGTTCACCTTCGTCATAAGGTTTATGTTTCAATTTTCAGCTTCCTCGCCCTAAAGTGGTTCTTTCAAGAGGTCGACTGAAATCATTAATTCTGTATGTCGGCGCATTTTTACGCGCCTTTGTTTATGTGAGACGGCCTCGACCGTCCTTCATTCTTGCTTGTAAATTGTAATTCTGCTTTGTTTTTCCCGCAGCTGCTTTGCAACCTGCGCATCAGGAAAAAACTAATATATGTAAAATTGTTTATGTAATAAATGTGTTATATTGAAAGTTATTTGCTTGTCCTATCTCCTGATTTGAGATCCTATAAAGTTGTGGATACCTTTTCATTCACAACCTGGGGCGTCCATTTGAAACGTTCAAGTGTGACGACAATCTTTGAATTTGATAGCTTAGAAGTTTTTGTTAGCTTGCATAATTATCTCCTTAGGCAAATGCATGGTCAGTTCGCTATATATTACGAGCGAAAATTAATGTTATCAATGTGCTGTTTTCAACAGCTGGCGACCGTATTAAATAAATTGTCCTTAAATAAGAGGTCAGCCAAGTTTGAGATTTAACAGCGTCCGCCACGCCCTCGCTCAGAGCGCCCGTCGCCCTCCAGGCTCCTCAGCTGCAGCGCAGCCGCCGTTTTGTCGCCCTCCCAGCCGATTCAGCGGCAGCAAATGGCGGGCCCGACGTTTCGAAACGTTCTTGCTTCATTTAGCTCGGTCTTTGGTTGAAGCTGATCCGTTCTGGCCCTCACGCAATTGAACTTCGCTCATAGAATTATAAGCGATCGGAATATGTAGTATTGTAGTTATATTTTATAAAAGTATTTTACTGTAGTTACATTTTATATATTTCAAGAAAGCGTGCGCAGATGATTTTCTCACCCATACGTCACATTTTTTTGACTAAATTAAGAAATATTGGTAAAATGTTTTATCTAAGATTAAATAGAGTACATAATCTCTCATTTTCTGTGTGTCTGTAAAACATACGTTTTATTGCTTACAATTGTCTATTTATTTTCGCAGTTTCGCCATCAAAATGTTTAAAAACGAAGATTTTAGAAATTAAACTATTCTTGTTTAACTTTAGACTTTTTACCCATGTTCGTTAGTTATATGTTTATTTCTAATTATTTTACTATGCTATTTAACAAAAGTATGTTAACCAACGCGTACGTCGTCCTCGACACCGCACGAACGCTGTCAAAAAGCCCTCCCTCGCAGCCTCGCGCGAGCGTCCACGGAGAGAGCGCGGGCGCTGTGGGGGCAGAAAGCCGCGTGCGGGTGTTGCTACGTGAGTGGCGGTTGTCGCGCCCCGCTCCCTCGCTGGCCGCCACGCCGCGTCGCTCGCCCCGGGCGAGGAAAAGCAGCGGGCGCTGCGGTCAATCGCAGGCGACCGCCCCGTTCGATTGCCCACCCTTCGCCCCCGGCCACACGACGCTCATCCCGACCGGCACGCTCGCACCGGCCCTCGCGCCCCCCGGTGCTCCCTCGCCTCCCCCCCCCCTCCCCCTCACCACCGCCCTCGCCGCCCTCTTCGTCACCGCCCTCGCCGCCGCCCTCGCCGCCGCCCTCGCCGCCGCCCTCGCTGCCGCCCTCGCCGCCGCCTCGCCGCCGCCTCGCCGCCCTCGCCGCCGCCCTCGCCGCCGCCCTCCCCCGCCGCCTCCGCCGCCGCCCCCGCCACCGCCCTCGCCGCCGCCTCGCCGCCGCCCCGCCGCCGCCCTCGACGCCGCCTCGCCGCCACCCTCGCCGCCCCGCCGCCGCCCTCGCTGCCGCCCTCGCCGCCGCCCTCGCCGCCGCCCTCGCCGCCGCCCTCGCCGCCGCCCTCGCCGCCGCCATCACCGCCGCCATCACCGCCGCCATCACCGGTGCCTCCTCACCGGCCGGCCCGGACGATCCCTGTGGTGACTAGAGGAGAGGAGGATACGCCAAAGTATTGCTGAGGAGAATAAGAGTAGGGAGGGGCTAAAATACTGAAAAAAAAATGTTTGAGCCTAATGACCTAATTTCGGTTCTCTTGTCCTCTGTGGCTTTTGTCCCTCACAATATTCCTCATAATAAAAGTTAGAAACTTTTAAACATGCATGGAGATCTAGAGCAACGGAATTGACCCTCTGAAACGGAAGTCAAAAAACGAGTACTATTCTAAATGCGTATTGTCCCTTTTTGAGATCTCAAAAATTCTCACAAAAATGACGGAAATTACACATAGTTTTAAAACGAACGTGAATTATTTAAAGAAATTACAAAAATTTAAAATTATCTCAATTTAAAAAAAATAATTTTTAAAAAAGGGTATAAGTGAAAAAAACACTAATATTATTTGCTGATCATCTTTTGAAGAAAATATTTCATTCGGAAAACAATCTGAATTCAGAGAACAATCTCCAATGAAGTAGCTGTAGGTAGTCGTCGAATTGTTTTTAACTTTGTACTTCTTGAAATATTCACATAATTTACGGAAGATCGGACCTGGATCAATGTTTTAAGTGTATTCGAGAAAAACTTCGTGACAAAAAATTCACAGAAAAAATTTGGAGCGATTTTTAACTAAAGGGTATAGCCGAGTAAGGCGGTGAAAATTGACCCCAAATCTAATCGATAATAGCGATACTTATTTCAAAGAGAATAAAAATGCAGTACATTCACAAGATATTAGCATCCTATGGTAATCTTTTGCAGAGATACAACGAACTGTTTTTTGTATTTTATTTTTCTCTCGGATTCTATTGCGTGTATCAGGCTGAATACAATTGCTGAGACTGGGAGAAATATTTTTTTCCTGTTAACTAATTTTGTCTCCAAATTCATATAAAAAATAAGTAAATTGTTTAATTTCATTTTCGACAAGATGAAGTTGCAGAAGCCTCAGTTTTTTTCTAGAATGTGCCTTGTGACTTTCTATAACATATTTTTGAAGATTTTTAATCAATGTGGACAGTAGTGATAAAGATTCAAACTTATTAAAAAAATAAATATTTTATTTGTTTTAAAATAAGAAATTCGCACCAAAATGTGATCGAAAAAAATCATTTTAACCGATATTTAAACGCAGATTTAATGGCGACATCAATCTTTTCTTTCGTGATTTTGGCGTCACAATTGGTTGAGTAATACCTTAAAGTTGAACTATTTTCCCCCGTCTATACAATCTTTTTAAGCCTGATACATTAAATGGAAACTGAGAGAAAAATAAAACAGTAACAATATGATCCTTGTTGTATCTCTGCAATAGATGCCCGTAGGAGAAGGATCTTTTGTGACCACGCCATTTTGTATTCTCTTTCATATGAACATCGTGATTATCGATTTAATTTGGGGACACTTTTCACCGCCTTATTGCGCTATACCCTTTCGAATATACTGTAGGAGTTTGGCTAGTATTGTTTACAATACTGATACCTAATGCAACAGGATTTCAGAATTAAAAACTTGTAAAAATGAATTTTGATCTCGCTATATGTGCGAAAAAATAGTTCATTACAATAATTCTCTTTTTTGGTATCAGAAACCCGTAACTTGAGTTTCGTTAAGAAAATAGCACATTTTTCTACAGCATTACATACTTCTCTTTTTCTACCCAGTAAGTGATATAAAGTATTTTAATCTTAATATCTTTAGTTTATTCATATTGAAGATTAATATGTATTCAAAGTAGTGTTTACTTTCTCAACCGTAATGATGTAAGAAGGATAAGTATTGTCAGCTCTTTTTGCCGGGTTTTCGTAATGAAAAAGTGGATAAATCCTGTTCCTAAATATCCCCATATAATATTTGAGTAACTGTGAGTAGCAGTGCGTCCGTCCGTCCGTCCGTCCGTCCGTCCGTCCGTTCATATTTAATTGTTCGACCACTTCCCTATACAGATCGTGACATTCGACGCGTTCTCCTGATGAACTGATAATTTATTTTCGGATCCGGCCAGAAGATTCTAAGAAATTTACAAAACGCGTTTTTTTGTTTCGGTTTATTTATTTATTTATTTATTTATTTATTTATTTATTTATTTATTTATTTATTTATTTATTTTTTTTATTTATTTATTTATTTATTTATTTATTTATTTATTTATTTATTTATTTATTTATTTATTTATTTATTTATTTATTTATTTATTTATTTATTTATTTATTTATTTATTTATTTATTTATTTATTTATTTATTTATTTATTTATTTATTTATTTATTTATTTATTTATTTATTTATTTATTTATTTATTTATTTAGTCAAAAAACAGTAAAAAACTGTATATGACGTACGGGGGAGAAAATCATCTTTGCACGCTTCCTTGAGTTTGAGTCCCTTCCCAACAATTTAACTATTAATAGTTGAAAGATTAATAATAATAATAATAATAATAATAATAATAATAATAATAGTAATAACAACAAATTGAAAAAAGCGAGGGATTAACATTTCAAAAACTAGTTATTTTAGTTGCCAAATTATAGAAAACTTATTTTGAACGGTAAAGGAACAAACAGATTTGATTTTTCTGTATTGTTAATAAAATAGAATCTCACCCCAAAGCTCTACAAAACACCCCAAAGCATATATCATTTCATCCGTATTACTGTATCTTTAATTTTAATTACTTATTAAATTTGCAAAAAATTACAGACAGTATTCTTTTGGAACATATTAAATTTGAAGAACTTCAAATAACTTCGCAGTCAACTTTCACAGATGAAAACAAACTATGAGTAA
This sequence comes from Teleogryllus oceanicus, assembly GCA_964035755.1. Classification (NCBI taxonomy): domain Eukaryota; kingdom Metazoa; phylum Arthropoda; class Insecta; order Orthoptera; family Gryllidae; genus Teleogryllus; species Teleogryllus oceanicus. The sequence continues at coordinate 28,931,212 of CAXIVR010000012.1, read as the reverse complement.
TGTCAGGGAACGAAAGAACATTTACGATCCTTCGTTCGACGTGCCACATTTATGTTGTTAAGTTTGCAATTTCCAATTTTTAAATGAATGTGACTAACAACTCATTATTAAACTTATCTAACACCTTATTCACATAAACATCAAAAGGTTTGCCTTTTAATGTTCGCATACAAAACGATTAACAGAGCAATTGTAGAAGTAAAAATGAACACAAATTAGACTAACATTATGTACTCTTAATCTATTAAAAATTAGGGACAAAAATACGGAACTGATAAGCTAACCCAGGGAAGAATCCAAAGAATTTGAAATTGAGAATGATCTCATCAGAGAATAATGCCGAAGAACAGCTTCCATGTGATCTTTTATGTGCATTTTTGTGCATATTAGCAAAAATTCTTATCAAATATAGTTATATTAATTTTTAACTATTCGCATCATCTAAACCTACAAGTATTTGTTATGACAATTAATTTTGAAACACTATTACCATTTCATATCGCCTATGGAGGTTACATACAAGGTCATTGAGTGCTGAGAATTTTTGAATTGGAGTTTAACATACTTAGCTACTACGATTCATTCTTACGTAGTTCAGGGTTATGTGCTGTTGTAGCACCACTGATTTTGTGCTCTTAACCGAAGAGATGGTCTGATGGATAACTTCTTGCTTGTGAAATAGAAAACTACCTTTTTTTCACATTCTTGTTCTGATGTTTCTTCAAACCTATTTTACAGGATAGCGAGAAAGTAGATGACGATATGTACAAAATAAATCATAAATGTCTCTTTATTTTAGAAATTTAATTGGTAGTGTGATGAGTAACAAAGATAATTGTTCAGTGTTCAGCGGGAGTTACTCGTAACGTCTGTGAGTTGCGACCAAATTAAGCCGTCGCAGGCGTTCACTTGCCCTTCCTGCTAACTCAACTGCCTAAGGAAGCTGTTTCCCTTCCCCATTGAGAAGGCCGATCTACTTACCTGGACCGCACTTGCCTCCTTTCACATGTTCTGTTCCGAGAACCAGCCTCTGCCCAGCCTTTCCCGCAAATGCCGCCGTCTCCACGCTCTGCCCGCCGCCGTCCTCCCGTCCGCCGTCCTCCCGTCCGCCGTCCTCCCGTCCGCCGTCCTCCCGTCCGCCGTCCTCCCGTCCGCCGTCCTCCCGCCGCCGTCCTCCCGCCGCCGTCCTCCCGTCCGCCGTCCTCCCGTCCGCCGTCCTCCCGTCCGCCGTCCTCCCGTCCGCCGTCCTCCCGTCCGCCGTCCTCCTGTCCGCCGTCCTCCCGTCCGCCGTCCTCCCGTCCGCCGTCCTCCCGTCCGCCGTCCTCCCGTCCGCCGTCCTCCCGTCGGCCGTCCTCCCGTCGGCCGTCCTCCCGTCCGCCGTCCTCCCGTCGGCCGTCCTCCCGTCGGCCGTCCTCCCGTCGGCCGTCCTCCCGTCCGCCGTCCTCCTGTCCGCCGTCCTCCCGTCCGCCGTCCTCCCGTCCTCCACCGGCGCACACCGTCTTGCCGCTTTCCCACTCCGCAGCCGCTACCTTTGAAGAGCTCTCCCCTCCCGGGCGCCTCTTTCGCCGCGCCGCCGAGAGCCCTTCTGGCGCTCCAGAGCTGCTTCAGTCGTAAATGGCTAACAGGCGGCGGCGGTGGAGGCGTTGGCGGGGCTGGAGCGGGTCGGGGCGGGGCGGTGGCCGGCGGGTGACAAGCCGGCGGCGTCCGAGGGAGGGAAGATCGAGGGAAGGAGGGTCGGAGGTGGACACTGTGGCGGGGTGTAGGAAGGTGTGAGAGCACAGGGGCTTAGGGAGAAAGGGTTGTGATGCCCTGAAGGCAGGTGGACGAGATACCAGGCCGACAAGGAAAGGAGAGGGAAGAGAATGTTGTGGAGTGGATCGGTAAGATAAGAGAGCGTGCTGGTAGAAGAAAACTCGAGACGAACAAAAGTGATCCGGGATCGGGGATGGTAGGGAAGTAGAAGAACGATGAAAAAGATGGAGAGTAAAGGGGTGTGAGATAAAAGTAGAGAGTTGGGCAAGTGAGGATGTAATTGTCCAGGCGAAATAGAGGATCCGGCCCGTTGGCCTGTAGTGTAGTAGTGGGGAAGGAACGTGAGTGGGAGGAGAACGAGGCAGGAGGACGACGAGGTTACAGGGAAGGACGAAGCCAGCAGAGAAGACGAGGGTATAGAGGACGACATGGCGGGGACGAAGGCGCGATAATACGTGAGGAAGAGGAAAGAGGGGCGAATGGGGCAGGGAGGAGTGCGGGGAGGACAAAGCAATTAGGAGAACGGGACGGGGTTGATAAGGGGGGGGGGGGGCGAAGGGGGGAGGAAGGGGGGGAAGGGGGAAAAGGAGGGAGGCGAGGAAGACGACGGGATGGCGAAAAAAGGAGAAATGGGGCGGGGAGGAGGACGGGGGAGGGGGGGGGGGAGCGGAGAGGGCGGTGGGGGGTGGGGAGAAGGACGGCCAGGAATAGGATGGAAAGGAGGACGGAGTGGGGACGGAGCCGGAAAGAGGTCGTGGCCAGACAGACAGACGGCATTGGGAGACGGGGCGCTACCGAACGGAGCGGGCGCGGGCGAGGCGTTCCGCAGGGCAGCGAATGGCGAGCCCCCCCGAAGAATGCTGAATGCCCCCTAACAAGCGGCGCGTGGCGCGGCTGAATGGCCGGGGGCTGACTTGGCGGAGGCGGAGTCTTCGGGGGCGCGCAGATCGCCCGCTGGCGAAGCGCTCGTGCTTTCCGGTCTCTCAACGCCGCGCCGCGACGCCACGTCACACCACGAGCTCTCTCCAAGCCCCCTGTGTCGCTCGCGTGGACACTGCCCAAAGCGGACGCGGCCAAAGCGGACACTGGCCGAAGCGGACACTGGCCGAAGCGGACACTGGCCGAAGCGGACACTGGCCGAAGCGGACACTGGCCGAAGCGGATTAAGGGCCTTGTCAAGTCTTGCAGGCTGGTTATTCGACCTGCCTTTAGCCTAATGTGTCGTATTTTTCGAATGAGTTTACCCCGTGTTGTTTTTATTTAGTTGGTCTCTTCTGAGATAAAATTCTTTATGATCACGGTGTAAAAATGTACGGCCATCCCGCTTTGTTTGTTATGGGTAATTCGTCATCGAAAATCAAACAATTGTTGTGCGTAGAAATAGTATACTACAAATTTGTAAATTCCGTTCAAATGTGATGCATTACGTACGATAATGAGTTTGGTTATTGTATTTTTTTCCAGCCAGTTCAAAACTTTCCTATGTGTTTTTTAACAGTTGTTATCTAATTATATGCTGTAAGAACATGCACATTGCTAGCCATGCACACGGGCTATATTGGTGAGCATTTTTTAAATTAGGCAACTCTTTGGCGCCCTAGTGTAACTATTATTGTATTTTTTTCCTATATTCAATTTTAAATTCGCAATCATAAGAATTTAATTAGTTAGTGTGTTCACACGTGTATCACTATAATTATATCAGTAAATATATTAGCTCGCTAGCGCTGTGATGTCTAGTTTACAATGGTCGAATAAGTGGTCCATCGGGACGTAAAGGGTAACCGGCTGTCAGCTGAATAGAAGCCCTAGGAAAACAAATTAGTAACTTTCCTACAGCACCCGACAGCACTTTAAATTAGAATTCCTTTGCTGGGAAAATAGTTCGGGCGATAAAAAACCGTTTCTACGACTCAAATTTACAGGCCAAATACTTCTCTATTCAATTTCTCGTAATTTTAAATCTAAAACAAGGAAAGTTTGAGTTCATCACAAACAGCACATTCTTTCTCGCGTTTATTGTAGAGGTCACTAATGTTTTAATATTGTAACATCTATCTTATTAACACTTTGCGCATCTCTTGAAAAGCTCTTGGCGGAAAGTATGCCCGACAGATCCGAAAAAAAATTAAGCATCGGTGTGAATTGAAAATATGTTATGTACCTTTGCTGCATTCATAAACGATGTTAAAATACTGATTTACATACATATATAACGATTTCACATCTATACAACTTGGCTGCAAGATATCTGATAGTGGTTATGAAAGAGAAAAAATTATTTTAAACGTTTAAGAGTTAAAATGTTTAAAAATAAAAGTCACAGAGGATCGTGGGAGCGTAATGTTTAAGACACACGTAACCTAACCTAAATAACCCGGGTTTAAACCTCAAAAAGCTACGCATTTTTACTCGGATGTGTCCTATTCAGAACGATCCTGGGATCCATTCAGCCTCCTTTAGAAATGAATACCAATATAGGCTTTATTAACAGTAAATATTGGGAAAATACGCTCATTAAGCATGGCGCTTACCACGCCATCTCCTTTCACTTCTAAAAAAGCACATAAGATCATTTGAGACTCCTTAATTTACAAAGGACTCTGAAAGTGGAGAAAAAAATGTTAAAAGTCTAATAAATAAAAGATTCCTAACCTCCTGCCTGTAACCCTAAGCAGTACGTAATTGTACCTGGTTCCTGCAGTACGTAATTGCACAAAGAGCTCAAAAAGTAAGTCACAGTAATGTAATGCTTTAATGAGAAATACGCCACATTCTATCAGAGCTATCCCTCATATTACTCTTTAACAACAATTAAAATAAATTTGCTATTGTAAAAAAAAGTAACTAAACAGTGTAAACGTGAAAAGATTTTTTTAATTATATACTGTCTAGTGTTCGTACTACACAATGGTATGTATTTAACCGTACATTTTTAACCCATCACCTTTAGGGATTATAGAGTTTTGAAAATTTGCACACAATTCACTTTTCCCCATAGCACGTCTAACGTGGTTTTAACTGTTTTTTGACGTAAAATAAATAAATAAATAAGTAAATCTATTCGCCAACCCGTTTATTTAGTTTTACAATGAAAACCGCTACAAATAATATAAAAAGGATTTTTTTAACTTTCGAGATATTTATAGCAATATGCACAGTAGTATCCTCTTTCGCGGCATGGGTCGTTTCTCTTTCGTGGCGTGGCCCGCAGCGCAACAGAACGCCTTCCGCCTGCATGCAGAGCGTGTTGCTTCCTCCCGCCGGGATCTCCGCGGTTTGCCGCGAGCGCAAACGGCGCGCTTTCCGCCCAGAGCGCTGCGAAGGGGCGGGGCAGGGCGGGTCTCTCAGGGAATCGAACTGCGAAACGTATCGAATGCGTGGGCGGACGCGGTAACGACAGGCACAACCCACCTCGTTAAAGAAAATCTTTACTCCGTTTACCGAGAGCGGACGCAAAAAGGCTCGTTCGGAAAAGGGCGCGGAAGGCGATAACCCTAACAGTGAGGGAGCCAGGGCGACTCCAGGCCCAAAGCTCGGCGGCTGTTGAGAGTGGGCGGAGACTTCGATGGAATCGTTTTCTATTCTGCTTTGGCTCTCGGCCGCTTGAACCGACAAGTGAACGGCTGCGATGATTCGAATGAATCACCAACGATGAAGAGAAATGTGTTTATAAATCTAGCGTTTATTGAAGTGATATCAAAAATTCTTTATCAGTTATAGCTAATTTCATATTTAGTAAGACAATATACGATCCCTTTTTTATTGTCTAGATGACAGGTTGACAATCTCCACAAATATTGGAAACTTAGCGTTAACATATTTATTCTTATTTATTCATATTTATTCTCATCGATAGAATGAAGATAAATCCGGATAATGCAAAATAGTTTTACGCGCAGTAAAATCAAAGGGACAGCTAAGTATTTGTTTACGGGTAAGATAATTCCTCAGGTAACTAGTTGTTAACATGAGGGTGATAATTAATGAACAACATGGATGGGGGAGCATATCAGTTTGTGGGGATCCATATAGAAAGGGCCAAATAAACGCCATCGAAAGAGTTCAGAAAGTAGCAGCAAAATTTGTTAAAAGGAGAAATTCGTTAGGAAATATTTCCAATGAAGTATCGTCATGGGAATCATGGGCGATCTATAGAGGAAAAGCAAGGTTGTGTATATTTTACAAAGCGTTAGAGAAAAGTCCGGTAGGGAGGTAAATTCAGGAAACAATGCATGAACCTGTCTACTTAGCACGTTACGACCATGTTAGGAAAATACGTCCAAGGAAACAGAAAACTGATGTTGGAAAATACTCTTTTGTAAATAGAACTATAGAGTCATGGAATACCTTGCCTGTAGCACTAATGGAGACTTTTCCTGGAAGCATCAACACGTTTAGGTTAAGTTTAAATTCTGTGAAGGGTCAGTAGTCTCTGAATCAGTAGTCTGTGAAGGGCCTCTGCATTAATTAGGAATGCCTTAAATGGTGTAATTTTGTTCTGTTTATTGAATTGTATGTATTTTTAGTCTTCATTATTATATTATCGTATTAGAAGTAAAGTAAGTGTAAAGAATTTGCCACTGGGCTTAATGCCCAAAGCAAATTAAATAAATTATCTATCTATCTATCTACCTTATCTATTACTTAAAACAACGTTTTGACAACTTCTTTATATTTTCACGTTCTTATTTAATTCGAATGCTGACGGAAGCTACTCTGCTGCACGGGAGATGCCGCGTCCTAGGCTCAGGTGCCACCGTTTCGGCCGCCATTCTGCCGTCTTCTTCAGGGCGAAATACGCAGGGATGGGGAGCGCACGAGTTAACACTGTCACTCGCGCTGTAGGATAGAGTCAAACAGAAGTTTCTTTTCTTGTTAAGAAAGAAATGTTAGCCTTCCACGTACAAAAACAATGCTTCTATTCCAAGAAGGATGTCAATAAACTTCTTACCTCTATTATGTGTAGTGCCGCCATACCCTGAAGTAAATTCTTAGTGCCTGTTTGATAGAATGCAACTTGCGGGTACTAGCTTATAGAACGGTGTTTTTGTATAATTGATAAAAATGATATTTTTCTCTAATATGAGAATGGTTAATATTTTAAATGTTGTGTTTATGCATTTTTCCTCGTTAGTGTGCAAAAGCAGAAATGTTATAACTAAATAATGCGTGCGTTGGACGTAGTCCAACGCGCGAGTGCTCGTGCTTGGAATGGCCGCGCGAGTGTCGGAAATATAATAAAATCATCAAAATGGTTTGCAACTAATTATTTACGTATCTTTCCGTGGTATATTCAAGTATAGTATAAGCACAGATACATAAGAAAAATGTATAAATTATGTTAATGAAAAAAATAAACTCCTTAATACTTCTGTGGGACGGAGTCCAACGTGCGAGTACGGGTGTTACGAATGGCCGCGAGTGTGACGGAATGTTAATATAGGGTTAGGTTCCCCTCTACCCATCAGCCAGTTGGCCGGGCGATTGGCCAATGCGGAGGCAGCATAGCCAATCTGGGAACGGGGCCCCCGGGCGGGGTGGGAGAATGGGCTCCGCTCACGGTCGGACGTCATGGAGTAGCAGGGACATGTATTTCACAGTGACGACGTCGTGGTAAAATATGTTTCCAGATCTCGTGGAGACGTAAGTCTTGGTCGAAATTCAGGGTTTGGGGAATGTTTGAGAATTTCCACATTCTTTTATCCTCCTTGGTGTCCAGCAGTCTTTTCCGACTTGGAGGCGGGTGTTATCAAAAATAATGGTGTGGCCAGTTCTCTATGCGTGGAGGACTATGGCTGATTTATTAGTATTATTATGCTTGGAATGGCGATTATGTTCATGGAGGCGTTCCTCAAGGTCTCGTCTCGGCGACTCAACTGTTCCGTCCCATCTTTTCAATGTAACTGTGACCGCAGCTGCATGGGATCTCATAAATCTCTGATGATATAACTGGAGGGATGCGGTCTTTAATGTGTACACGATTTTGGCCGAGTTACTTTATGAGCTTCGTAGGTCGTATTTATTGTAACGGCTCGAACGCTTTCCAACTTTATCACTAACACCTTGTATATATGGTATAACGACCATCTTGCGGTTGTCATCGTCAGTAGAAGCGATGATGTTAGCAGTGCTAGAGGTATTTGCTGTCTACCATACAGCTTGGTTGTCATCGTTAGTACTGTATCCGTTAGCTCAAAATGTGCCCTTATGAAGCTTAAAAATTATCACGCACTCTAGTTGCTCGGATTTCTAGACTTTTCATCCCTCCGTTTAATTGTCAAGTGATGATGTGAGAGTTGGCATGTAGATAACAGTGGTTTGTATGAGTAGGTTTTCGGTAAACACTATGCCCTAGAATGCTGTTAGCTTTCCGATTCACTAGCGCATTGAAAAAAAGGAAAATTTCTCTCGTTTTCACGTCCACCTCCATACTACATTCGATTTTGGAGTGGGTGTTAAGGTGATAGAAGACAGCTAAAGCGTGAGAAGTGTGAGCGCCACACGACTAGGGTACTAGGGTACTCGTACTAGGGTATAGTCAAGACCCGGAGCCCTAGTATTGGCTTAAGTGGGGCACTCTCCAGTGCTTTCGTTTCGGAGGCTTCCATGAGTAAGTTTGCCATCACAGGAGACAGAGGAGAATCCATGGCCGTCTCTTTTACTTGGGCATAGACTTGCTCACGGTACTTGTAGGAAATGGTTGCGTACGCAACAAACTTTGCTCGCGTGGGTTGACAAAGGAATGGGCCTACTTAGCCGAGTTCTGCCTCACGTCAAGTTACAGTTTTATACAACACCATTTTTTATACAACTGTCTTCTCCAAAGCATGCAAAATATTTGCATTGTTCTACGAAGATGGTGAATTTAACATTTCGAAGAACGTTTAAATATATTATTGGATATTACTATGTTTACTGCTAATATTGGCATTTATACCGCATAATATACATAACATGGAGATTCATACCAGAAAAAAAATTCTCAGAATCAGTGTGTTGTCTTCAATTTCTTGTATAGTACTTTAATGAATATTATATTCATTATAAAGTCATTTCCGGTAGCTATAAGTTTGAAACTAGATATTTTCTTTTTAATGGTGCATCATTGTAAGAATTAAAACATTGTGCAATATAATGACTTGCGTTTTATTAGGTAAATTGTAGACAAAGTAAAATAATTTTTACTCCTCGCTCCTGCTTCTGCTTCCTCGCTTCCTTTTAATAAATCCTATAACTAATGAAGATTTTCTAGAAAATGTTTAGAGGAATTGAAAGAAAGTGAATAATCTTGGCTTACTTTTCATATTTCATGTTTTTATTTTGATACCAATCCCGAAAAAGTGAGCAGTTCAACGCAAAAAACTAATAAGAGAAAACAGTTTAAAAAACCAAGACAATAGAACATTTTTCTCTTCAATATGAACACTACGATGAATAATATGATTTCATATGAGTATATTCTTTCTGTCTCATAAATATCCGTTTGCTAAGTTTCTTATTGCATAATTATTCAATAGCAGAATTACCTATGTGCTACAAATTTCTCGTCAAGTAAATAACAAATATTTATATTTTCAAGTCTTCTTAACCACTCGAACACCGCAGCCTTTCCGGGAGACCGGTCTGGAGCTTAGAGCTTGTCCCGACTGAGGCGGTGCCCCTCTGGTGGGAGAGTCCTGGTTAGGGGGAACCCCACTAGCCGACGGTAGGTCGGTGCCGGATCTCGCCATCCAGCGGGGGAAGATCACCGCCATCTCCCGAGAAAAACATGCACTACACTAACGGGTATAATGACCGATGCAGTTGACGCGCTCGGAAACACGAAAACATCAATCAATCGGTGTCTCGTCAGTTTTCGTGGGTTCAAGAGGCATTCCTTCTAGCCCGCTGTCTACGCCTTCCTTACGTGGAGCAGGGGGGCAGGGGGTGGGGAGGGCGTAACCATTGAGCGTGGCTCCTGCAGAGAGCGTGCGGTGCGGCATCTAACGGCTGCGAGTGCGTGGGAGGAATTCTGCAGACCCACTTCCCACAGACCGCCGCCCCTTTCTGAAAGCGCCCTCGCTTCGCTGTAGCTTTGCAGCTACTCCCAAGCGTTTCAAATGTCTCGTCCTTTCAGTGCCTTTGCTACAAAATAACAAAATATACTCTGTCTTGTAAATGCGAATCTACAAAGTGCCGAGAGTTGTGGCCGGGGAATTACTAGCTTCGTGTTATGACAAACCACTTGTCTAAAGTTGCGATGTTGGAGAGACGATTTTTTGCAATCGTCAATGATTTTCGCCTGTTGAAGTTATGTGTTGTACTGTGCTAATACTAAATTTTGTTTTATCATTGTGATAGATTTCTACAGATTTATTTTCCTCTCGCGTACCTGAACCAACATCCTAATGTCCTGACCATAAATCTTCTCGACAACATTGAACGATTTGAATGACTCAGGAGACATGACATCTTAGACTAGCCATTCCGATCAAAATAATTATGTAAGAGATACTCTGTACATTGTTGAATGTCTTTATGTTCATTATCGAGAACCAGTTTACTGTATATATTATAAAAACAGATTGTGAATTAGCTATATATAAAACGTAATAAAATATATTCACCTCAAATTCTATTTTTGCTATGCTATACCACAATTGATTTCATTAATATATTCCAAAAATTCGAATTTTCAGTCGTCACAAATTACTTTTTTAGCTGCAATACCACAAGTCAGGTCTTCTTCTCTATGAGTTCTTCTCTATGAACACAAGCCTGGTTTTCTTCCAATCTCTGTACCGGGAGCGGTATCGCAGTTCATCAACTGATGTCATTGCAGTGACTCTGACCGGTAAGTCCTAGGTTCGAGTCCTGACGGCGGCAGGATTTTCGACACTATAGCTTTTCAGCTAAGTCGAATTCAGTCGCTGTCTGGAGGAGAATTCTAGCGGCCGGCTGCTCTGGTCGGTAGTTTTCCCTGGTTTCTCCGATCAACACTACGTGAATGCCGGAGCAGTGCCCTAACAAACGGGCCACGGACCACGCGCGATCTTTCCTTCCTCTTCCTTGTCCTATCCTCTCCCCTTACACACACACTTACACTAACATGCACTACACTACCACACATTCCGGGAGACCGGTCGGGATCTTAGAGCTTGTCCCGACTGGGGCGGTGCCCCGCTGGTGGGAGAGTCCTGGTTAGGGGTATACCCCACTAGTCGACGGTAGGTCGGCGTCGGATCTCGCCATCCAGAGGGGGAAGATCACCGCCGTCTCCCGATAAAAAACATGCTGTACACTAACGGGACTAATGACCAAAGCAGTTGACGCGCCCGGAAACACGAAAAAATCCATCAATCAATCAATCAACCAATCCAATCTTCGTGCACTTGCTGTGGTGGTGCGAGATCATCACTTGAGTTTGTTCTAAGAGGTGTGGAGTTCTATGAGTCACTCCAAGCACTGCTTTGATCGTTGCCGCCGACGCCGACGCCACCATCACCGCCACCCCCGCACCAACACCACCACCACCACAGCCTCCGTTACTGGAGCTAATCCTCCCGCCCCTACCACTGCCGCCACCATCGTTTCAATCACCACTCTTTACCGTCACCCCGCAGTCACCACCACCACGATTGCCGCCGCACTCACCATCTCCTCCACCTCCACTTCTCCCTCCCTCGTCCTGCTGCCACCGTCACTTCCGACCTCGCCGCTTCCACACAACTCCACGGCCGCCTTCCACGCCGCGAAACCTGTCGCGAGCGCTTGAGGCGCAAAGGGAATCCGGGAGTGGCCGCGCCGCCAGATCCATTACGACGACGCCCATTCCCCGCAAGCGCCCCTGAATATAGCATGTGGCGGCTTGTGAACGGGAAATCGTCTTGACACTCGCAGTTGTACTCTTGATCGATACATTTAACACCTTCGGGTTAAACAGTTGACGTAATGTGTCTTATTTAATTATGTCGTCTTTAATCACCAATATTTCTGAGAATATTTATCACGAATTGTTTTATACGTTTCTTCTGAATGTTTTCCGTCTTGTTCATAGCTCAATGGAGTAAATGCTGATGAACAGATATGCCTTCTCTTTTGGTATACGGTCATCAGACACATGGAAAAACGAATAGAATATGGACGTTTTTTTACCTACTTTGAAAAAGATATTGTAATACCTGACAAATTCTAGAAATTAGTTTTTCGAAAAGTCTTGTGTTTTCTCCGTGATATCCAGATACAAATCCACACACCATCAAGAAAAATCTGTGAATCTTTTTGCTTTACTTTACTATTTTAGTGTGTTATTGAGATTAGTGATAAATACGAGAATTTTAAACAGACTTCAATGAAAGAGTTGCTAGGAAAATTACTTCAAGCAAGGAAATATTTTCGAATTTCGTTTATAAATAGATGAATTTACAGCTACATAAAAGATGGAAATAACTGGGGACGAGATCTAGACTACAGATTGGCTCGACTCACAGTAGATCTTCCGCAGTAGTTTCGATGAGAGGTATTCGACCATTCACCATGAAGTCCGGATCTATCCCCCAAGCATTTTACATATTTCCTTACACCTCAAGAAATTCCTGTCCAGTCGGCATTACACGTATCATAGAGACGCAGCCATTCAAAAGGTGTCAAACACAGGTGCGTATTCTACGCGACATACTTCTACAACACAGTGAGAGAAATATTGATCCCTCGGTGCGACATAAGTCTCAATTCTGGTTGTGATGTGTGAAAAAAATAATGTAATGTATACTGTGTCTTCTACAATATAGCTTTCTTTTGTTGATAATCGAATTCAGTCGCTGTCTAGAGGAGAATAATAGTGGCCGGGTGCTCTGATCGGTAGTTTTCCGTGGTTTCTCCGATCAACACCAGGCGAATGCCGGAGCAGTACCCTATCAAACGGGCCAAGAACCACGCGCAATCTGTCCTTCCTCTTCCTTGTTCTATCCTCTCCCCTTACACACTCACTTACACTAACATGCACTACACTACCACATATTTCGGGAGGCCGGTCGGGAGCTTAGAGCTTGTCCCGGCTGTGGCGGTGCCCCGTTGGTGGGAGAGTCCTGGTTAGGGGGAAACCCTACTAGCCGACGGTAGGTAGGCGCAATCCAGCGGGGGAAGATCACCGCCATCTCCCGAGGGAAAAAACATGCACTACACTAACGGGACTAATGACCATAGCAGTTTACGCGCCCGGAAACATGAAAAAATCAATCAATCAATTTTGTTGATAACATAGACAACGTATTTTGTGGATGAGTCTCGTACTCGTGAAGTTCTTTCTCCGACCACAGCTGAATATCCACCAGGAAAGAAAGTCACTGGGCTTGTTGAGAAGGTACAGCAGTTTCTACAGAAATTTGACTTTGCTGGCGCGGTATGTCAGAGCACAATACCAATCAGTTGAGTTAACAATCGAATCATGTTATTCAACACAATGGGATATATTTTTGACACTGTATTACATCTTCGGATGGTTCTCTATATTCGGTAGGGAGCATGGATTTTCAGAAACGCTGGATGTTGACTTACAGTAATAATTAAAATGATTGAAGGCGTTGTCATTGTCAACAATTAAAGTTGACACAGTTATTGTTGACAATGACAACGCCTTCAATCATTTTAATTATGTAAATGTCAACTACAACTCACCACTGAATCAATTTACAGTAATGAGCTATTTTCACTCTTAAAACAATAAATTACATAGTGCGGAATGTTCGCATCTAGTCGTACTTTCTTGAATCATCAACGTTTGAGGGCCACGGTCGCTGCTGCATTGAACCATCTTAAGTTCAACTACTTGAGTGAGTCGCGCTGGTAATGGCGTATTTGATCCTGTATGTCCCCGCTCCCGCCTCATGAGCAGCCGAGCTCCGATTGTGTGGGTGAGCAGGGAGGGCCGTGCTGCAGGTGCCACGGAGCCCACGACCCATTGGGAACATCGGGGCGAGATGCGTTTGTGCGAGGGGTTGGGGAATGGGTGGGCAAGTTGACGCCCCGGTAAGGGCGCTGAGAAACGACTTTGGTTCCAGCGCCAATGAAAGTTTCTAGTAAAGAGTACGAAACGCAGTACATCAAAGAGATATACACTTGAATTTTCGTCTTTTTTATCTTCTGTCTTTTTTATTTTAGTGTTGACATAATAAGGTTTACTAATTTCATGATGACTAGTGAGAACCCGTCAAAATTTGATGGTGTGATCTGAGATAAATGTAAAATACTGCGCTCAGACTAATGTTCACAATATGTTCAGGGTATAACAAAAATATTTTGTGATGTGGAGTTTTCAAAATTTTGAACACGTATGGCCCATGACCAGGTGGCAATGCAATATCGGCACCAAATTACACAAAAGAAAGAGCACTATTATACTGACGGATATTATTTCTAAAGTTTTTGATGTGTCATAATCTCCTATAAGCAACTGTTTGATTTCTTCTGGCATATTGCTCGAAGGTAAACTTATTATCCCATTTAAGCAACACAGAGTAAACTCGTTTACAGAATTTTATCTCGCGTAGGAAGTACAAAGTAGAACAAAACTGACATTTCATAGACAATGACCCAACAGAAAACAAAATTACCTCAACGCTGACTTTCTCTTTCCCTGCTCCCAGTCAATGTAGTACGTTTGCGTCTTTTGGGGCTCGTGGGCAACGACTCGGAATCCGACAACCTGTGAACAACTTCACTACTTCAGAACAACCGAACAAAACCCACAGTCCGAATGTTCTCTATAAAATACACTACAAAAGGAAATACATGTAAACTGTCATCACCACAATGCAATTATTAGACTGAAACAAAACCTTGACGAATTCTGAACAAATCTCAACAATCAAAACTAACCATCAAGCAGCCCCACCATGAAGCGGCGGAGACTCAAATCTATCGACTCATATACATCAATTTTAAATCAGCCACCCTTTGGGAGAAAACAATTGACTATTGATAAGCGTACTATTAAAGAATTATTTAATTAATTAATTTACACCGTAAGTGTTGGTGAATCAACACAAACAATATCTGGTAACACATCTAAGGATCACATTCTTTCATTTAAGGAAAAAAATACAACAATCGGTTCAGTAGAAGCTCTAAACGAAGCCGTGGCAAAATACTTTATTTTTTAAATAATAGATAATTAAATATCTCAGGTTTAGTATCTCACTATGACTTTAAAATTGTAAAAATTTGATGTTTTAATGAGGTTTATAGTGAGATCGAATAAAGTCATAATTGGAAATCGTGTGAGATCCTTTGGTAATCCCATAATGATATCTAGAACAGAACATACATGAGAAAGTGTGGACGTCACGTTCACGATGTGCCACGAGCAGCAGTGGCTTAGCTCAAGTGAGAGGGAACACGAAAATATGAGTAGTGCTGAAACTGACGTATCGTAATAGGATGTGGAATGGTCTGCATCGAGTGTCATTGCTGCAAAGGCTCGTGAGTGGATTGATTGTTCTAATGTGAAACGTTGGACTTTAGGCTGAAGAGCTGTGGAGTCTGTAGGAAAGGTCCAATTATCTGAGGCAGCAGTGCTTGAGAGGACAGTGCCATTGGGATTCGAAGGGTACAGGTGCGAGGGAACTCTCCCTTCCGCCAGGGCGAGAGCGAGGGCGAGAGCGAGGGCGAGGGCGGGCCGAGGGCGAGGGCGAGGGTGAGGGCGAGGCCATCGAGCGGGGGCAGCGGGTGGGAGAGAGTCGATTGGGTGCCTGGGGTGGCTTCACCTGTTCAGGCACGTTCCCGACACGCTCGCGTCACGCGTCAGCTTCCTCCGCCCCGCCCCCCGCGGCCGCTTCCCTCGCTGTCCTGCCGTCCACTCCCCCTTGGCAGCTCTCATGCCGTAGCTGCCCTCAAGAGTCGGGATGTGCTCGCTCCGACCCCACCACGTCCGCTCCCCTCTGCCCCTTTCCTCCTCTACTCCTCGTCCCGTCTTCTCCACATGACGTCTTCTCTTCGCCCGCTTCCCCTCACCCACCGCCCCTCCCCGCCGTCCCCAGATCCCGCTGTCCTCTCCCCACCGTCTCCTCAGCCCCACCCCCGTCAGCCCGCCGTCCCCTCAGCCCGCCGTCCCTCCGCCTCGCCACCCCTCACCCCTCTACCCTCTTACCAAAACTTTCCCTCGCCCCACCGTTCCTTCGGCCCATTCCCGCGTCTTTTTCGCACCACTCGCTCTCCCACCTCCGCTCGCCTCTCCCCTCCTAGCCTCGCTCCTCCCCCCCCCCCCCCTCCCCCCCCCCCCCCTTCTTTCACCTGCCTCCGCCGACCCTTCTCCCATGCCTCCCAGGTCACATCCGCACCGCCCTCCTCCTATCGCTGATCAAGCTTCCTCCGCCGCCCATGCCGTGTAACTTTTCATATACAGTTACATGTTACCCTACATGTGTATTAATGTTCGTAAACATATAATGAACAATTGTTCCTCATATGTTTAGCGTTACGATAGTAACGTTGAAGTTTACGTAGAACTGGATAACTATACAAACTGAGTATGAGAGAATGAATTGTAATAAAGTGTTTGAAAAGAAACTATGTGTGGTGTTTAAAAGAATCTAACGAAGTACGCATTATATGGAATGCACGGAACGTTACAATATAAAATTGGTGACAGCGGCGAGTCGTTTTGTAACTGAACGTTACAGCCGTCTCCCAGCCCACCGCCCTCTCCCCGTCCCCCGGCCCCGCCCCCGCCGCCACGGGTTGTCGCTCGCGCGGTCCCCCGGGGCGGCGGCGCGCTGCGCCGGGCCGGGCACGGCGGGGCGGATCGCTGGTGACGGCGCTGTTATGACGCGGCGCGCGCGGGACGTGCCGCCGAGGGCGCTCCCTGGGGGCGGCAGCGCGCGCCCGTGCTCGCGCCGAACGCCGCGTCGCGTCCGCCCCACGCAGCGGGGAGCGCCACCAGGTAACGAAGGCGGATGTGGGAGGCCAGGTGCGGTGGTGGAGAGGAAACGGGGCAAGCGGGGGGAAGGCGGGAGGATTATCAGTGGCGATGAAGAGGGAGTTTTCCATAGGGGGATTGTTGGGATTAGGGGTATTGTGGGGACGGAGGGTTATTTTGGGAACTGGGGAGATTTGGGGGACGGATGGGGATTTGGAGGACGGATGGGGATTTGGGGGACGGACGAGGATTTTTGGAGACGGGGGAGAATTTTGCGACGGGGGGATTTTGATGACGGAGGGGAATTTTGGGGACGAAAGGTTTGTTGCTAGGAAGGTGGGGAGTGACTGGGACTGGGGGTTTCGTTTCTAGGACGGTTGCTGTTCGTTAGCACATTTGGGGTTCCTAGGAGGGTGGGGGAATGATGGTAGGAGTGTGCTGGGGCAATGGAAAGTTGCTGAGGGCGTCGCGGGGCCGGTGGAGAGTTTTGAGTCCATGGAGATTGCAAGGGTTGTATGTGAAAGGAGCGGCGGTGTTCTTCCGTGAAGAAGAGATGGCGGTCATTGCGAGGTTACTTAGCAAGGTCAGGACAGTCTTTGGAAATCAGAGAGAACACGATGATTGGATGTAAAGATACAGGAGAGAGGAATAGTGCCTCTACGTGGTATTATGTGAATCAAACATGACACGTAAATACATGCGCCCTCTATGAATGTTCTTCTTAATTCTTGAAAAGTGTTTGTGCTTATAATTAATCCAGATGTTGTGTAAAATTTGATTTTAACGTCTGAGTGGTTAGGAGACATGTTTGTTTTAACAATTCTTCAAAATGCGGTCTTGACTAAACTAGAACAAATGTTTTGTCCCAGATTCTTTGAAAACATTTTGTTCAAATTGCACAAGACAGGCAGTTCTGTGTTTTTCAATCTATTTTCCTTTATGATTCATACCGATTTACCCTTTCTGGCGATCCCCAAAAGGGCGAAGCACCAAATTTTGTTGATTTTTTTAATTATAATATTTTTGCTGTTGTTTAAAGAACGATGATTTTTGTAATTTTCTTTCATGAAAGACCGATAATTTTACTCTCAGAAGTGCTGGTAATAGGTCTGATGAAGGATAAGAATTCATTTGGGATCAATGTACTTCTGTAATATTGGTAACCATGAATCGAAATAGTGAACTCGTAAATTCAAAGATCAAATTTCTATGATAAGAATTAAATAATAATTCGAAAAAAGCACTAGGAGTTAAGTTTCAAAAGTGTTGAAACGTTTCAAAAAGTGAGAAGTGCATTTTCATTTCCCCTAATTATTTTGAAGTTCACTTACATTATAGGGATTCCAAGTGTATTACAGGGAGAAAACAGTGATCCAGCAGAAGAAGGGAAATCACTCGATGGGCCATTCATCAGGATAGTTGACCGCGCTCACCACCTGCCCGTCCGATCTAATGCATCACTTGAGATAATTTCATTGATGTCATTACTAATGGTCCCCCAACACGTGCATTTGCTATATTAGAGGTTATTTAATTGTGCGCTGTCGGTGCCTGGCATGTGCATAGAAGAATGATGGATAGATTTGAAAGCAAAATATGTGAGCCTTCATTTACGGCATTCCTGTGGTCGTACATTTGTGGTATTAAATTTATTAGAGTATTTAATTTTGCTCTTCATCCAACGTTCATGTACATGGTTTAATGGAAATTTCTGAATTTACTGTAATGAATTAAAATGCTGCCGTGTCGTCGCATTAAATTCGAAATTTTGTATGCACTGCTTCCCTTGTTATTGGAAACAATAAAGTAGGCGGGGAAAATAATTTAGTGTGCTTTGTTTGAAATCTTTAAAATATGCATCTTTACATTTATGTGTTTTAACAAAATGAAACGAGTTCTTACTGGAGCCTTATTTTGCTAGTGACATTTTGAAAGTAATCATTAAAGTTTTGACTTTTATTTCTCATCTCTCTGCATTCCTAAAATTAATTTTAACTTATTGATCATATACCTTCCGATTCTTTATTACCTGAATACAGTTTTACCTCAATAAATAACATTCTGTTGGTCGCTTACAGGTGTACAAAATGAGTTTAGTCATCCCCTTCAAAAATATCTTATTCATCCATGAATATTGTAACACAGAGTAATACAATGGTATCGAAAATATATTTTCTTGAACAATGTATTCTTTCTGTGATTTAAAATTTTACATATTTATGGATTGGGTTAAATTCAGAACCTGGAAACAAGGAATTATGTAACTATCATGAGATCAAGGATTGTAATATTAGGAGAAAGGAAAATCATGAACAGTGGCTTGTACTGCGTGCTTCCGTTTCTACTAGAAAGTTTACGGAGGCAGAGGGCTCTCCTTGTATATTTAGACTTCTTTTCCTAAAACATTCACCCTTTGTGGTGACCACCAACGAAAACACAACAAAGGAAGCGCTCTTTTGTTTGTTGACCAGCTGGGAGTCCATGACTGGAATTGTTTTATAGTAAGGAAATACTTTTACATTAACTGTAGTTCGATAGACCTTTATGTGGTCTATCTAATACAATGGAAACTTCCTATAACTATCTTCTTTATAATGGTATATTGAGAGTAATCTCCGCAAATAGTATGCATAGTTTCCAACTAAAAGACAGCGTTTTAGTAATTGAAATTTATCCAAATGTCCAAGGATGATTTTTCTCTAAGCTAACTAATTATTTCTATTCATTATTCTTTTTGTTTTATCTGTAGTAATGAGATGCAAATAAGAACTTTCAGGGCCGAGTTGTAGACGGAGATGGAACTAAAATGACGTAGTGGAATAATAACAGAGATTTGACGGAATTACATGAAATGGGAGACGAAAATGAACACACTATTCTTGATAGTAAGAGTGACAGTGACAGAGGAAGAAGTTATTTTGTTTCTGAAAATAAAATTTGTAAATCAAGTTACTACTATTATTTTTGTTAAAAGAGACTTTAAACAGAAGATGTTTCAACAAGAGCTAAGACAAGGATATTGCAAATATAATTTCTGAAACAATATGACATGCCATTGAATCTAACTCCGTCAAATCTCTTTTACTATTCCAGTCTCTCATCTATGTTTCTACAAGCTCTACAGTGAAACGTCTTATTTACGTTCATTGTTTCATGAATCAATTAAAGTATAAAATCAGTCATCTAACATGCTACAAATGTTGATGAATTCCTATTTTATTTCTTGGTGATGGTATATTAGATTTTTTGAAAACATCAAAACTTCTCAAATGGAGCCAATCTTCCTGAGAAAAAGATATTTCATAGCACTATCAAAATATTTTTCATCTCAGGTAAATTACATAATTCCACAAACAAATATTATAGTCTGAGGATTTCTGTGGTTGGTAATCTACTCCATTAAACGTACTGAATAAACAATTTTACTTTGAATCCGTTTTGTTCACATTAATAGAAAACAATTAAAGAGATTATTCGGGGATAGAGGGCTAGCGCACACGTACTTCAGCTATCATTTGAAGGTGCGAGTTCTAATGAGGTGTTGATGCAAAAGTCTGAAAAATCTTTAATATTTTCGCTCCAGAAACTTGCTTTTGCTTATTGGAAGGAAAATCCCACGAACCTGGTAACACTTGTCCCTGATGATGTCCCTGTGTCAGTGCGCATATATGAAATCGAGTGGTAATTGTAGAGGGCAATGGATGGGGAGAGAGGTGCATGGTGAGAGAGGGGGAGGGGGGGGAGGGTGGGCGACGAGGGTGGGCGACGAGGTGGGCGACGAGGGGTGGGCGACGAGGGGTGGGCGACGAGGGGTGGGCGACGAGGGTGGGCGACGAGGGGTGGGCGACGAGGGGTGGGCGACGAGGGGTGGGCGACGAGGGGGTGGGCGACGAGGGGGTGGGCGACGAGGGGGTGGGCGACGAGGGGGTGGGCGACGAGGGGGTGGGCGACGAGGGGGTGGGCGACGAGGGGGTGGGCGACGATGGTGTGGGCGACGATGGGGTGGGCGACGATGGGGTGGGCGACGATGGGGTGGCGGTAGGTAGAGGGATTTGCTTGGCCGCAGACCGCCGTTTCCTCGCACTTCATCGGCGATTCTGTTCGCGCCCCAATTGCTAACAACTTCGCGGATTAAATTCACAATCGATTAGCTTACAAAGAAGGGTCCCCTCCCACCTGTGCAGGGGGCGCTGGAAATATCTTACTTCGGGGGCCGTGAACATGAAGCCGCGCATTTGCCTTCTTCCAAATGAACATCGAGAGCACTCCGGTTCATTTCTTGTTTGTTCTGATGAGTATGGCTGAGGAGTTCTCAACATTCTATCTAACGTAATGAATAGCAGAATTTGCCGATCGTTCAATTCAATTTTCGCCATTTTTTTATTCTGAAAATCTCTTCTAAATATATAATATGCTCAGGAAATATAACAATTCGACACAGAACTCTCCATTGTACTCATGTTCAGTAGAGGGGGGGGAGTCATGCATCAAATTTAAGACAAAAAATTGAATTTTGATGCTGATGCTATGAGAAATTTATTTGCATTATTTTGCAACATGCTTTACCACTAGTTTCTTCATAAGTGGTGTTGAAATATCCGCTTTAGGTTTTAAACTTAAAAATGAAATTTTGTTGGTCGCAGTTTTGCGAGTATAGCGTTTTGAGCCACTCTTTTGCTATAAAATTCTTTGCATAATCAAAATGTTTTCTTTGCTATGTTGTTCAGTATTATTGCTCAGGTTCGATCAAATAATTGCTCTTTGTTAAATTTTTTAGCTTTCAGTATAAAGTTATTGTAGGTTTAATAATATTGTTTTACAATATGCGGAATATTTGCACGAGTCCATCCACATAAACGTATTACAAATCAATCTGTTGATGGAAAAACGATAGTGAAAGAAAACAATTCCTGACTGTCAATTGTCCATAAAATAGAATGGGGATTCAGGTAAGCTTCATTTTTTGGAGACAAAATTCTTGAACATAAACTTACGTATAATTTTGAAATCATCAAGTTCGGGGGTTCATTTCTCTAATTGCCTGGAACATTGTCGTTTGTCAGTTGTCATTTTTTTTATCAAAGGATCGAAATGGAGTGAATTGGCAGGCCATGTAATTCCTTGTGAGGCTAGCGTTACCTGCATCTACTAAGCTCTACGCAGCCGTCAGACATCAATCTTCAGCGGCTAGCGACCGACAGAGGATTTCGTACTGCCGGGTCTTTCGTCAAAATAGGGAGAAAACCCTTCTAGGGGAAAATACTTTTACACACGTCAACGGTAACACAGCCTTCGAAGCGGCGTCACCAGACAGCCAAGATAATCCACATGACTCCGGCCGTGGAAGCCTACAACTTCACTTTCTACACACGTCATCTAAGTACGTGCTCTAGCATCAGTAGCCGTGGTGTAAAGACTGGTTGACAGATTGGAAGGACTGTCAACGGTTGGTGTCCTTCCAATGTCTGTTTGGTGCAAACACGCTTCTCGGGGAAATATACCCCGAAATATACCTCTATGAAATATACCTCTTCCAATTATCTTACAAGTAAGCGAATCTATGCCAATTGAATTTGGGCGATCATTGCTGTGGTGGTTAGAGCGCTGATATTGTACCTCTGGGCATTGACTTTCAAAACCGACCGACTCCGGTGGAATTGTGGACTCCACCACGTAGTCAAAACGGTTTCCTGGCAGTTTCTTTTCTGTGGGTATTTAATCTATCTCATTCCATCGTTTGCCATTAATCAATAAAATTCTATGTCATACCAATCACACCATTTCAATACCGCCTCTCGTTAATCCGTAAAATAAATTTATTCCAGGTATGGCAACAAAAAAAAGTGAGGCACTGAGTGTCATAAAAAATATGATTATTGGGTCTGTAATTATGGCCACGCAATGGTACGTGTCATTGAAAAATCGCACTCGTTTCTCACTCGTATCCTAATACGACTTTACACTTGTGTATTAATACCATTTTCGTTTCATTAAGTAAATATGCCTATTAATTACATGACATATCTTTCGTTATTACAGTTTCTTGCACGTGTGCAATTCAAACTCCATAACTACCAATATAGAATTAAGAAAACGGATCAAAATCGTTGGATTAAGCCATTATAATACAGATGTGGCCCAGGTATTTCTAGTCGGCCATGAAAAATGAATAAAAGTTTCCATCACATATTACATACCTACGCCAACTACATACAAACAATGAGTAAAGTTAAATTGGTGATGTGAACGTTTGTTTGATTCTAGCTGGCTATTGAAACAACAAAATATTTAACGTGTATAATGAAATGTTTTACATCTAAAACATTTGGTCTTAGCATATTTCAAATGTAAAAATATGTAAACGTCAGTTGTGTTTACCCTTTCTAAAAAGTACGTTAGCAAAACTGTGTCAAAAGTGACTCGTTGTTTATACTCTACCATATTTATACATGTTGTATTTTCTCTCATATCTGTGTGAACTTTTCATGAGAAGTAATGTTTTCATAACTTTGCCAGCTTATAATATTTCATCAAGAATATGTTCAATATCTTCCATATGCTAACATCTCTTTATCCTCAAAATCACTGTGACGGTCATGTGAACACAAGGATCAGTCTACTAAAATAAATAAATAAATATTTTTCAGTGTCAGTTAGGTCTGATCAATGCTGGCCGTGAATGGTAAAGATGTGCTTGAATTTCTCAAAATTTAAAGTGTTCATAAACTAAACGAAAAAGTATTGAAAATTGCACGTGGACAAAAGAGTATAATTGCACTCTTGTTAACCCAGGAGACTTCGCGTTTGAGAAAGATGCAAATATTAAACTAGAATTTGCGTGGTTGTGTTTCAAATTGCAGTGCTATTTGTATTGCGTCTGGTTTTGCAGGGGTAACAAATGAGTAACGCGGCATCAGTGATCGCTGTCATAACAGTTTTATGAAAGCAGCGTGCCCTCGCCAATAGACTGCGCTGCACTGCACTGACAGATGGTGCGTTGTTAATAATACCTTAATATGCATATTTACTGTGGGGTAATGGAGATTTGCATATTTCATTTTGCGAGCTCAGAACTTGAACCAAAATGTTAATTTCAAAATCGATTTTTACGCATATATTTTTGGTCATAATAGAATTCAATATGTTTCAATAAACAATGAGTGTGTGCAACCTTTCGAAAGCAGAACTGCTATAACGTGTCCGCGATAACTAGATATCTGACTTTTAGTTCATAACTGCCATTTTAGATATCTATAATGATTCCGAGGGATTGAAGTAAATAGGATAATTACATTAGTAGACAACTAAAAGAAAATTAGAATATTCCTTAATTTTATATCAATTTTTTTTGTGGAAAACAATACAGACTGGGAGCAATCTTAAGTCACATTTGGTCAAATCTAAAATATAAATTACAATTACTCGGACATTTCACAAATATATGATCTACTAATAAAAAGTCTGAAACGAAAAGTTACTTAGAGACCTTTGCTATCAGTTCCTCTTTAATCAAATTTGAAATTGTACTGATTAATTAAACGTTTTGGTTGTTTGCAACATTAGCTAATGTAACACTGAAATACTGCAACTCATCAAATATACGGACATATCGTAACATACTGAGGTGTTAGGATAAAGTATATATTATAGTATAGAAACATGGTTTATTTTTGTTCGCATAGTAAGTTACAATCAATAGTTTAAAATAACTTTTTAAGGACTTTTAAATAACTTTTTTTTAAATAATATAATTTTAGTTTGATGTAATCATGACTGCAATGTCATGATTGCAATGCATGAGTATTTTCCGCCCTAAAGTCTTAGACGTAACGATGTTATTAACATCGTAAGCGCGTCATTAAATAAAGAAATAGTCGTTTATTTGAACATGAAAAAAGATTGTTCTTGAATATCGAAGAAAATACAAAAAGTGAAAAGTTAAAAATGGGACATGCTATTGCTGTTTTATGAAGCAACACTACATAAAACTTCGAAATACAATTAATGAGGGATGGTAATTATTTTTGAAAATCTTAAGTTCTGAAAATAAAATACGCAATAGGCCTCGCCAAAAAAATCCGGAATACTGTGATATCTCTGTTGTGGCAACGATTTGTAATATACTCTATTTTTATCAATAATACATAATGAGAATGTAGATTTAAAAACGTTTAATTTTGTTTGGCGATTATTATTTTCTCACTATTATAAGTCCAATTCATACATTTTAATTCATAATAAAACTTCATTTAAATGTTTACTTGATTGAAAGAATAAAATTCATTTGAATTAAATTTTAATTAAAATTATTTTTCTATTTTATTTATTTTAATACAGGAATTATTTTTTTTGGATATTTGTGATTTCTTTATGGATTATGCGACAAAGCATTAGTTGTCTTCATTAAATCTCTGAGCTTACTTTCGTAGCCCTAATTCCCTCGTGCTTCTCGAAAAAAGGAAGTTGATTAAATTGTTGAACATGTTCCGACAGTTACTTGTCAGACAAAATGGTCAAACATTTTCTTGTTACCTAATCTTGCCAGTAATGAAATAGAATTCTAAAGAAAGGCAATTTATATTTTGTAGGACTTTTCTGTCGTGATACTGCAGTATTTACGGCAAAGTGCTTCCTTGGATATTTATCACGTGTCCCTAAAGAAAGCTTGCACACGGGTGATGCATGAAATTAGAGAAATGGGTCACTTACTGTCACGGCACCTTCATTAGGAGTATTCTTAGGTTGCACGTGTGAGGAAAAGTCTTTTGATCCGCAAGATGAAAAGCCAAAAGTCATGCAACGTGTTTCTTGCTTCTGTTAAAATACATTGCTTTCAAGATGTATCCATTTCTAGTGGGAAAGCTAGTATCGAAAATTCTGCCGCCGCCGTCAGGACTCGTACCTAGGACCTCCCGATCAGAGGCGGTGCAGTGACATTAATTGATGCACTGCACTACCGCTCCCGGTTTGGACTCATACATTTGAGTTTTCAATAACCCAGATGACGAGAGCTTATCAACGCGCTTCGTACGCGACGGTCAAATAGAAAACAATCCTCTGCAACGCCGTCAGTCGCGCAGCTCTCCGAACGAACTTCTGCCGCCTCCAGCGGTCGACGTCACTACTTTTCGGACGGATCTTCCTCTGCCGGCGGTTTTGCGAGGATCGGAAGAAACGGCCGCTCACTGTTTCCCCCCAGGGACGCGAAGTCCTCTCTCTCGTGTCTCTCAACCTCACCCTCCCCACTGCCCGCCCCACGACGTCACCCTCACCGCCGCCGCCGCCGCCGAGATCGTTCGACGCGGCTAACAAAAGCGCAGCGTGAGCCGGCGGCGCCACCGCCTCCACCGCCACCGACATCAGTTAATCTTCTCTCCCAACTTTCAACGCAGCCATTACAACCACCTTAATAGGCCGATGTAAAACTGGTATTAAATTCGCTCTACACCAACTTCCTCCGCCTCTTCTTCATTGTGGAGTACTTAACACGCGTTTTTAGGTCATCGCCAGGCGCTCCGCGCGGATGAAAATGAATTGGAAGACGTCGCAACCCCCGCCTGCGGGCCTGCCTCGCTCGCCGGATTCGCTCCGCTGCCTGCAGCGCTCGCCGCGTCCGCGCCTGCGGGGATTTAAGCACCGGAAGATGGGGAGCGACGACGTTTCCTTTTGTTGAGAATCGCTTAAGTTGTTTGGACGCACTTGACTGTTTTCCCTCTCCACGCCGGGGGAAGGATTTGAGTGAGTTATGCTTCGACGCAATGCGAGTATTACCGCCTGCTTTTGTTCGTGGACGTAGCTTAATTCTATTGTTGTATTTTCCGAGGGGGACGTGTTTTAATATGGTGTAGAATAATGGTTTGGTCAAGCAAATTGCGTTTTATTTTAAATTTCGTTCGAAATGTTTTGCATTTTTCCTGAAGAGGGTTTTAAACATATTTACTGCCATACCGGGCTCGTTTTGACTTAAATAGAAAATGTACTACTAATCTTCTCTTCAAATGAAAATGTGTTTTAAATAAAGGTGAATTTTGTTTTATAAAAATATAATTGTAAGATTTGAGAGGAAACTGCTTACAGGAAATCTGAGATTCATGAAAAGGACTTATAGAACGTATTTACTATGTATTTTCGAATGATAAACAATGAAATGTAGCATCTATAGAATGTTTTAGTGTGTTTTGTCTGATGTTATAAGTATAACATAAAGTCCCCCTCGGTGACTCTTTGGTTAGCATGCTCGATTTCCACGTCGCAGCTCCGGATTCGATTCCCGTCCAAGGCAAATTATATCTGTGTCGCTGCGCTTTCCTTACAAACGTGTCAGTATCTATCTGTGTAACGATGAAAAAGCCCACCCTAAGGATATAAAGACCAGAATATACGGTGGAGGGATGTATTTGCACTAACCACACGAACACCTTATTCCATGGCCGAGGCTGGGTCACCGCTGGTCGGCCAAGGCCCGTAGAGGGCTGTGGAGCCTAAGAAAAGGAACAGGAACTATGTATTAATATTTAAGATTGAAAGTAATTAAAAGTTTAAAACACAATATAGTGCAGAACGGCGGTATTCATATCTCTTATGAGTAAATATTTTGGGAATATATAAAATTGTAAATAAGTGTATTACAAATAATGCTCTATTCCTCTGGTGGTAACATGTATTTTTCCTCTTGAATAGGAACATCTGCCTCACAGACATGACTAAAAGTTTTAATTACTCACCTTTTAATCATAGAATTCAGACACTTTTTAGTTATCCCTACATGTACTTAATAAAATAGAACTTAATTAAATATTTCATTGTGAATTTTACTAACTTTGACAAAAAACATTGGAACGTACTACAATGAAGTTTTCTTTTCTTTTTATATAATAATTGTCAGACTATCTATAGATAACCGAAGTGAACATTTTTTAGGTAAATTCATAACTTTCTAGACAGAAAATTATTTCAAAAAATCTGTAAAAATCAAGTGCATGAAAAAACCTGTTGGAGAAGCAGATTTTAAATCATGCATCTATAGGAACATCTGCATGTGAGACATAGCAAGTTTTAAAAAATAATAGTTTACATGAAAAGATCGCACGCCACAGCTGTGATGAAGATTTTAAGCGTACTGAAGCACTTGAGGAAGCTGAAGTCATTTGGCGTACCTTTAGAATCCCCCAGCGATAACAATAGATATTGTGACTGCCTGTTGGGCAGATGTTTCTATAAGAGGGCTCAAATAAAAACCTATTGGTTTGAGATGTTAAAAACTGAGAAAATTTAAAACCCAAATAAGGCGAGCACTTTTCATGATGAACTTGTACACTTGACTACTATATTCATTATTTTTGTAGACTCAGTATTATGGTACATAATTTAAAATACAATGTAGAAGTAAAAATGTTCATTTTTGTGCAGCATATTTACACCCACTCGACTTTGGTTCTCTTTGTTTTATCTTCCATAAAGAAAACAAATACCGTTTCTTTTGAAGTCTGAGGTTGGTTTGGGTGAAGCCCCTCGCTCAGAAAATCGAAAACAAGCGCGCTCTTTTGTTCAAATTTCCATAAATCCGAAGGTGCTTCTATACAGGTCGTTAGGTGGCCCGCAGAGTGTATGATCACTTCCCGGAAACTAATGACGTCCGGGCTCCTGCGGCGGGCATTATGGTTCCTTTCACGAGACATCGGAATTTTAAGTGGCAGTAAACATTTACAGTTACGAGAAGCCACGGAGAAGTTTATGGCGCTAACATGCGTAGAAGGGCTGGTTATTTTCCGAGCGAGTTCGCTGCGAAGGCTTCGGTCGTCGTAAGGGAGTCGGGTTATGAGGCGACTCCTAAACTCCTTTCGTCACGTGGAACTATTCGGGTGAAGATCTTCTGTGATTTACTCTAGATGTGTTGTACTTGTCCAAACAGAACATAAATTAAACTTTATTCTTACCGATATATTTTAGGAATAATAAAGAATATTTATTTGGGTAACCTGGCATGAGATACTGTCGAAAGTCACAAATCCTGTAACTGCATAGTGCGACGTTCGGAGGAAATTTTCAATGGAGGAAGGGTCGTAGAAAGATAGGGGGGATCAGCTCATCACTCATCTTTAAGGATGGAAGTGGCCAGCAGTTGAAAGGGGACATATCGAGAGCAATCCTGAGCGATCTGAGACGGAGAGCCATAAGAAATAACACGACAAAAAATCGTAAGCTGTTGAAATAAGCAGGCTTTATTGAAAGAAATTGTTGTGTAAATTTGGAGAAATGAATGATATGTTGAGATGAATGAAGTTGAAAATTAAATTACAGAAGTAAAGTAACTGGAAAGGACATAATTAAATGAAATTATTGAGAGGCAAGATCTGGTATTCGCAACCACTTTTCGAAGAAATTCATTTCAATCTCATCTTCCAAATCGTTTAACGGTGCCAAAAGATCAATATATACTTGGTAAGAAAACGGGATATGTAAGTAGTTCATTATTTTCATGATGTGGATTACATTGCAGTGTTATCCCATTTATTATTTTAGCTAATTTCAATCAGTAAAACGCAAATAATGATTACAGACCACGAAACAAGACATTATTTGAGGGTTAGAACTTTTTAGCACTAATTATTATGACTCAGAAAATCGAAAAGAAGGACGATCAAGTGTTGACATTAAAACTTTGTTGTTTAAGTATATTCCCCAATGTATAAGAAAATCTCTTGGCGAAACATCAATCGGCATTTTCTAATAAACCCAACACACTCCGATCATTCGTTCTGATCGTTATATCTACATCGCATCAAGTTCACATCTGATCGTTAATTTGCAACAGATTGGAAATCTTTCGTAACCTCAATTACCAAAAACGTCGAGAGAAGGAACATCACGAAGAAGGAGCCGCTGTGCCGAGGAGCAATCCTCATTCTCTCGGCCGGCCGTGTCCTCGCGGAGGCTGTGACAAGGGTCGTGCCGCCAGCGGCGCCGCGGCGCAGCACCCGGGCCACCCCTAGCCCCCGGCGCAGGTTATCACAGTAGGCATCTCACGGCCTGGGAATAGCCGGGCCATTCGGCGGCGCCACCTCCGCCTCCCGCGCTTTGAATTCCGCTCGGCGCCACGCGGCCCCCGGGGGCAACGGCGCGGCGGGGGCGGGGACTGTGGGGGCGGGACTGTGGGGGCGGGGACTGTGGGGGCGGGGACTGTGGGGGCGGGGACTGGTACGGAGGCGAACATAAAGGTGCACGCAGACTCGCATGTGTAGGCAAAGAGCAAGGCGGGCAAGAAAGCGGGAATGAGGGTGGGAAAACGGAGAGAAACAAGGTTGAGTGCGCCAAAGGTGGACACGCGAACGGGGAAGCAGAGAAAACCCGAAGCACAGAAGTTGCGTTGACGAGTGCAGGGAACGGGGAAGGGACAGAACGGTGAGCGGAAAGATGGGGAAGAGGGGAGGGACAGGGTCGGTGATCGGAGAGAGAGTGGCGATAAGTGACGGAAGGGAACTAGGGCGAAGGTGAGGTGGCTGAGGCAGATATGGATATACATAGGGCGGGCAGGTGGGAAGGAACCGGGGAAAGGGCGGGACGCGGGGACAAAGGCCTTTAGGGCGCAGGAGAAGGCGCAGGTGGCAATGACGCGGGGGGGGGGGTAAGGCAGATCGGACGGCGGCGCCGGGGCGGCGTCCTCGACACTCCCCCGTCAGGCGTCACCACCCCCAACCTGCCTCCGCCCTGGGCTCGCCGCGCGTGTTCGCGCAGACTGTTGTTATTGTTTTCTTAGCCGGTCCCGCCCCTCCCCCGCGCCGCCGCCGGGTGGCGGAAGGGAGTAGAGGGGATTACGCTCGCTAAGCCAGCGAGTATCGCTCTATTAGGCGGAGCCGTGTTTCTCCGCTGCCGGCCCCGTCCGCCGGTCTATTGCGTCGGGCGCCGGTGACGGCGTCGCGGGGGTGGGTTAGTGAGCACGGCGCGGAGCGGCGACGGAGACCTCCGAGATGGAGGTGGTTGCGGCGGTGGCAACTCCAGTGGCCGTAGAGCTCAGTAGTGCTGATGGTGGCAATAGTACCGATGGTTGTGTAAGGGAGGGCGGGGAGGAATTGCTGGGGTCTGTAGAGGGGTCTGTAGGGGGTCTGTAGAGGGGTCTGAGAGGGTGAGGGGTGTAGAGGGGTCTGTAGAGGGGTCTGTAGAGGGGTCTGTAGAGGGGGGGGAAGGAAGGGAAAGGGGTGCGGGGGGGACATTGGAAGGGGGTGGAAGAGGAAGGAGGGTAGTGACGATTTTGAAACGTCTTGACTGTTCTAACGGCACTTTCCTGAAAGTGGGGCGACGACGACACACATCTTCGATGCGTATGAACAGAAAGGAAATAGGGAGAAGTACGCTTGGAAGACGAGGGGCAATGCAATCACGTGACAATAAAGTTTGCAGGAAAATATCCTCAAAATATCGTTTAAATAAGTGTATGGAACATTGAAATCTGGTGTGGGGTTGGCATTGATGTGTTTTGTTGTAAATAACGAAATATAACATTTTGAGTTACATTAAGATTATTTAATGTTATGGAGGAATGGAGCAGATTTCTCTGCATTGAGGTGACTGCAAAAATGTGAACAGTATTATTATTATTATTATTATTATTATTATTATTATTATTATTATTATTATATTATCATTGTTATTAATATTGTTATTGGCTTATATAAACACACATACACACACACACTTTCAATTAAAAGTAAACGAATTTCTTCTTGTATTAGATTACAAAAGAATACATTGCTGATTTATAGTTGCATTAATTGTATATCCAAATCGTTCCCCAATTATTTACGGTATATTTATTAAATCGTTCAAGAATACGAATTAGACGAACGAACCATTGACCCATAATTTAAAACAATGTGTGATCTGTCCGTGTTGCGTTTATGTGTGTAGACAGCGTGAACAATGAAAATACGAATATTTATGAGACAAAAGTCAGGGATTGGTTATGTAACGACCCAAAGTGCGGCTAATTCAACTTTCAGACAAATAAATAAACTTTAAGAAAGCAAAACGCGGATTAGCACTGATTAATCAAAATGAATTCAATAACAGAAAACATATGGCAATGATAATTTACAAAGTAATGTAGGCTTTCTCGGTCGGATTCAAAATTTGATTTATCTTTCAATCCTAACGGCTGTGGTCTAGTGGAAATCGTTTTTCCATTCGTTTCGTGTCCAACTACGAGTGATATCATCAGTGTGGGACCGGGAGCGGTAGCTCAGTGCATCAACTGATGTCACTGCAGCACCTCTGACCGGGAGGTTCTAGGTTCGAGTCCTGACGGCAGCAGGATTTTCGACACTAGCTTTTCAGCTAGTTGGAATTCAGTCGCTGTCTGGAGGAGAATTCTAGAGGCTGGCTGCTCTGGTCGGTAGCTTTCCGTGGTTTCTCCGATCAACACCAGGCGAGTACCGGAGCAGTACCCTACCAAACGGGCCACGGACCGCGCGCGATCTGTCCTTCCTCTTCCCTGTCCTATCCTCTCCCCTTACACACACACTTAAACTAACATGCACTGCACTACCACATATTCCAGGAGACCAGTCGGGAGCTTAGAGCTTGTCCTGGCTGGGGCGGTGCCCCGCTGGTCGGAGAGTCCTGGTTAGGGGGAAACCCCACTCGCCGACGGTAGGTAGGCGCCGGATCTCGCCATCCAGCTGGGGAAGACCCACCTCATCTCCCGAGAAACAAACATGTACTACACTAACGGGACTAATGATCAATGATGTTGACGCGCCCGGAAACACGAAAAAACCAAACCAAACCAGTGTGGGAGTAGTCGAGGAGGAAGTATCCTTCCAGACGGCTCGTAGATGATTGACGCTGTCATCTGCGGACCAATACTTCGCCCTCGGTCATTCATCCACTGGTAATGTCTACCGTAGTTGCAGTCGAAACGAATGGAAAAATGATTCCCACTAGACCACGGCCGTCCAGACCGGAAGATAATTCTAATAATAACTATTCTACTCGTTGGTTGGTTGTTTTTTTCGTGTTTCCGGGCGCGTCAACGGCTTCGGTCATTAGTCCCGTATGTGTAGTGCGTGTTTGTCCTCTGGAGATGGCGGTGATCTCTATTCTACTCGTGAAATTAAAACTAATTGTCTCTTTGCTGTCCGGGACAAGCC
The DNA here is from genome assembly GCA_964035755.1 of Teleogryllus oceanicus. Classification (NCBI taxonomy): domain Eukaryota; kingdom Metazoa; phylum Arthropoda; class Insecta; order Orthoptera; family Gryllidae; genus Teleogryllus; species Teleogryllus oceanicus. The sequence continues at coordinate 28,898,419 of CAXIVR010000012.1, read as the reverse complement.
GCGTCGATTTGCTCAGACAGCCAAGAGACGTATTCCGGCCGCGGAAGCCAACGTAATCATATTAAAACTAATTATTCCTTTATATATATATATATATATATATATATATATATATATATATATATATATATATATATATATATATATATATATAATGCGCCATCAGTGGTGTATCTCAAAACATTTATTGCTTTTTCTATCCGATTTCTTATTGCTCCTCCCTAGTGGCCAATAATCAGCTAATAAGCTGCAACTCGTCTATCTTAGGTGATATGAATCGATTACTCTGTTGACAAGCAATAAACTGCGTACAACATATCTTGAAATCAAAGAGGTTATTTCCAATTAATTTCAATATTTGGTGCATTTTCGAACTCTGTTGGATGTAATTGCATTTGTGGAATAGTATTAAATACCACTCGTGGTTTGAAACTTCACAGATAAATTCCTCAGAATATGACTTATCGACAATTTCCAAAGCACTCGAAGTCTTATCTATCATAATTTACTCTTACTGTATGGTCTGTGCTACTCTTTTAGAGTAAACGTTTATATAGTTCCTTGATGAGACTTGACACATCAGGAGCTCTCAATTGTTCAGCACTGCAGACTGGTGTGATAAATTACTGAAATTGCTAGAAATTGTTAACTTAAATAAAGTAAGATAATATAAAATTGATGTTAATAATTTTTGATTTCAATGAATCATGAGGAAAAAGTGTTATAATGTTATAAATTGTAATGTAATATAATATGTAATGTGATGAATGCTTCATTCGATTGATGTTTAATTGTGGATACATAATGCGTGAATACTTAATTGTGATACTTAATACAGTGATGTATACTTAATTGTGGTCGCTGAAGACCTTTGATGTAAAAAAGTGACTTTAAATAAACAATTTCGTTTAAAGAAAACCCTCAAACCAACTATCTAGGTTTTCAAGAAATCTATCCGGACCCGCTCGTCCTTCAGCGTTGTGTAATTGGCGGGCATCGCGGTAGGGGAGTGAGAGGAACCGGAAGCAAACGCTGTAGTGCCTGTGTGGAAAGTGGATACCCGCCTGCGAGCCCGCTATTGAAAGCGTTCGTCGTCGGCAGAGTGCCTGGGGGGCAACGGGGCGCGCGGTAATCTCGGCCTACGAAGGCGGATTACAGCGCCCGAACCGCCTCGCCTCGCCTCGCCTTACGCCGCCCAACACCGCCTTACGCTGCCGGGCGGCAAGTTTGTCGCGGCGGCGGCGGCGGCGGTGTCGATTCATTGGAGCCGAAGAGCGCCGCCGCTTCATCTGCCCGGCTGAGCCAGGGGATTCCCCGGCGCCCGTCCCCGCTAATTGCCAACTCGGCCGCGAGAGCGCGTTCATACCGCTACCAGTTGACCCCTTCGGACCTTTCACGGTCTCGGGCAGTGTTGATGAGACGGAAGATTTGCTAGACATTGGGAAGGGTATCGGGAAATTAAATTTGGTTTTGGATCATCCTGCTGGGTGTTGGTTTTGTCGCGGAGTGGATGAGCGTAGTCTGAGATGTTCCTGCTAAATGGGTTAGTTGATACTGTTTGTGGGAACTGATATTACTATGATTTATGGAGTGATTATTTCTTGTAAAAGTTTTTTTGAAAAATGAAGGATGTTTTGCCAAGATTGTATTATTTTTATCTCTGCTGCCATTGATAGGATATTAGTGACAGTTTTCTAGATTCTTATTTTATTTTTTAAAACAATTCCCAGAATTGATACTATATAATTCTGGAAATTATTTCATTTTTTACGCATTCTTTTCATACTCTCGTCTGCTCTAATTTAAATTCAACTATCGTACCCGTGCGAGAACTCTAGCATGTTAAACCTCAACCTCTTCCCTACTTTTCCATTTTCACATTAAGCTTGTGATATTTCTTTCTTTTCGAGACCCTGTTATCCTCCACCACTTGTTACATACTTCGGTGTTCTAACGTGGCGCGTCAAGACCTGTAGGCGTAATGGAAAATTGCACGGCTTTTCACGTCTTAAATTATTGTGTAATTATAATTTTAAATCCTCAGGTTCTTAATATTTAACGCACAATTATTATATATTTCAGAATTTTGCATAAGTTTCTAGTCTTCAGAAAAATCACATAATAGAAATAAAACAAAAAAATAATAAATTTATTTCAATGGACACTCTTCTTAAATTTTATGTATATTGTTATAAATGTTATAAATTCTCGTGTTTTTTTTTATTTTTTCCTTACTTTTATTTTAGTCATAAAGATGGAAATTGCAAAAGTAAGTTTGAGAATGAGTACTAACTAGTAGTAATAAATACTGCAATGTATGTCTTAATTCATTAGCTTTTAAAAAATTTTTTTTTTAAATTATAATTAAAAAATGAAGTTTAAAATATTACGCGGTTACTGTAATCATTTTGTTTTCAATTAAAAAAAAAAAAAGTTTGTGGTTTTTCCAGAAGTACCTTTCTTTCTTAAAACCTGCTCTTCTCTTCGCATTGTTTGTCCTCCTTCGAGACTTTTCTTGTTCCACGACCCACAAAAGCCGCCTTCCTAGTCGGCAAAGCCAAGAAACTGCATTGAATAAGTCAGATCTCCCAAAGCATCCGAATCCATCGGCTGCCTCAAAGGCGCTCTCTTGCGTTAAAATTGCAGGAATCACCCGAACACCAAACTGTGGGCCGGAGATGTATTCTTTCAAAGAGAGTACACGAAGAAACTGCCAAACGGCACCCCTTCACAGTCCCAGCCAATGGGTTAGGAGAGCCTCAGAATATTACTATTTCGTTTATTTTGTTTTTAAATGTAAGAAATAACTTCATTTTTGTTTATAACAGTAATTATTAGTTAGTATTTCTTTGGTCTAGGTGATAACCGGGAGAGGTGACTCAGGGAATCACCTGATGTTACTGCAGTGCCTCTGGGCTGACTAGCAGAATGTCCATGGAATCTATGGAATACCAATTCTCGCGTCCGTGCCTAAATTAAAACTTTTCCAGAATGTCCTCAACGATTTGCTAGGACTTAATATTTCCCACAAAATTAATACGTGGTCGCGACTTCCCTTATCTGTGTTTTGAATGAAGCACCTACTTGCGACTTACTATATTTAGATGCTTATTGAAAAAACCTTCCCTCGATGGAGATAGCCTAATATACATCCCCTCGAAACACGGAGTCTATTTTAATTCGAAATTTTAACTACTACATTAATAAACTTTACAATTACGATTTAATACTACAATTGAAACAACATCAAACTTTCAAACCTCAAACTAATCATAAATTCCCGCATCACTATCATTTAAATAATATCCTTTCACACCTCACCAACCTTGTGTGGTCACTTGAATATCTCTTTAGAGTTGGATTCTTTGCGGCCTTCCACAAGATCGCGACTTCCAATGCCCTCTCTACATCTTTTGCATATAATGTGTTCGGGGCCATGTCCATCAGCAAACCACTATGGCACCAAGCAAGGAATATTACATTTAATTGTTTGGTTGTCCTAACAACGGGCATTCTTTGACTTTGAATTTGCCTACACTGTCATTATTCCTAACGTTGGATGCCTATTTTATCCAACTAAATTCGGGGTTCGTGGCTTATCACAATTGCTTGTTGTAATTTTTTACTTTCTCGTATATTATTTTTCTATTTCTTTATTTATTAACTGTCATCGAGCGTACGCTCATTTGCAGAAATAAAATTATTATTAATATTATTATTTTATAACTCGCTGCAACCTAATTTTTGTTCCTAACTGTGTCGAAAACAGTTGTGCATTCGACAAAATTAATATTGATGAATTATTTCTTTAAAACCAGGAGGGGACCATGTGAGCCCTCACAGAAAGAATCTCAAGAACAGATACAATGTTCGAAGTATACATGAACAACGCCATACCTAAAAAAACAGAAAATATTTTGACACTAACTTGTAGAAAATTATTGTAATATATTACTAAGTGAATATAGCATTAGTTCTGCAATACATACAACTTCCCTTCAATTATTGTGCAAATTAGTATGGGTAATGTCGTTGCCTTTCCCTCATTGGTGCTCCCTAGTACCAAGTGTGAGACTGTTAAATTCCGATACACGAGAGGGTTTTTGTTCTAAAATTCGTCCCGGAGGGGCAAGGGCTCCTTTGTAACAGTTATGACGAGGGTGTCGTGCCAGCGAGCGCGTAACCTTACTTTATTTCCACGGCCCTCCGCGGGGGGCGGTGGCGGCGGCGAGGAGCGCAATAAATTAATGGGCATCTACGGCGAATGGTAGCAGCCTGCGCCGTAAAACCGAAGGCCCTGGCTGGCTGTCGCCGTATATTGCCGGCGGTAGGCGCTGCGGCCGGGGCGATGGGGGCGGTGCGGACGCGCGCGCATAAGTTGGACCCGAAGGAACAGACACCTCCCGCTGGTTGATTATTCCGAGACGAAAGAGCGTAGAAGGTTGATGGTACAGTGAAATCTTTCTAAACCGTAACCTGTGCAAGCCGGAAACCTACCTTAACCTAAAAATTTATCCGGCACGTGAAGTTCAATGGTATTTTATGTACCATAAAAACGAACCGGTTCAACACGGAAACGGAATGGTTTTTCGTATTCATACAGAAAAAAATCCTTTATGAAACGGAACTTCTGTGAATTTGATGGAATTGGCAGAGCGATATGAGATGTTTTTAATGAAATAAATGCATCTGCCAGTCTGTTTTAAATTCCCTATCCCTGTGACACGTGATTGAGGGTCGTATTTATGATTCTCTGCCAGCAGCGCTCTTAGGGACCTGCCATCTGGGGTCTTGCTAGGAGCTCAAGGGGCGGCTGGAATTGGCTGGGGGCCGTTCATAAATCGCAAAACCGAACACTGGCAGCCTGCTGGGCCTGGCAGGCCCCTGGCAGACGTTTATAAATACGACCCATAGTCGTAGCAGTCCCACAGTGAAGGGTAAGGGGCTTCAAATGGCATTGTAGAATTCGACCTTGCGGTTGTTTGTCTCTCAAGGTGTAGGCCGTAGGGGAATTACTTCCCTGCCGAATTTCTTCGCGTGAAAAGATGACCGTACATGACTTCTATTCACGCGTCTCCCTGTCCCGCATTTAAAATCATAAACCCTCAGCAGGAGATGCATTGGTCAAGGGCATGTGAGGGTTTCAGAAAGTCATAGTAATCCGGGCTGAGACTCATTTTGCGCAGAAAGGGACACCAAGCACTCCGACTGCAGCTAGTAGAGAGTGAGGTGGTGTGTATATTTTCACGAGTAATGAGTTTCCCAACCAGTTTTACAAAAGTCTAATATTAGATGAAAAGGTAAAATTTTTATTTCTATCCTTTTATTTGTAAGACAAACTGAAAAGCTGTCAATGAAAAATGTTTAATATTAATTTGTATGTGATTTTTTCATAAATAAATTAAACGATAATGTATTTTCATAATTGTAATAAAACTATGTAGATTTTTAGGGAGGAACAATATGAATATCACGAGTGTCATAAAATGAAGAACCCTTCACAAAACGAAAAACCCTCTAAATTAGATTTTTGTCACGATCAATTCCGGCTTATAAGGATTTTACTGCACGACTTTTATTCTGCAGTATGGTCGTGTCCGGTTGTGCAAATGACTGATTATTTCGAGTTTGTGGGTGTGAGAAATTGTATGATTATTAAGTTCCGTAAGTGCAGGGCATATTTTATCACGAGAGGTGACTGTGTTCTTCTCCCGCGTGATGATGAGGCCCGGCGCTAAACTACAGGTTAGCTTGTAGGATTTTGCACCCTCCAGGTACCAATATATTTCTTGTTGAATTTATTGTTGAAAGATATTTACTTCAAGGTGATTTTAGTTTATGTTCAAAACTGATACCACCAAAGTTTCTCATTGTTACATGACGTTGATGACGAATCTGAATGCCCTACTCACGTACATAGAAAAGAAACATTTTCTTCTAAAAAAGTCAGTTGCTGGATGACTTCATTCAATTGGTAACGTAATTATTCATTTAACTATTTCTATAAACCCAACATTACATTTCAAAATTAACAAATGTATTTACGACTTGTTTGTAGCATGATATCAGTTTGAAACTTTCCTGCGCGGCATTTCATTATCAAATTCGTACAAACCCACAATTTATACTTCACAAAACTGCAATGATAAATTAAAACATTCAAAGGCTTTGAACATATTCATAATTTTTTCCAAAGGAATCTGAAAAGTTAAAACGTTTTAGTCTCATCTCGATTCGACATGCAGTTTTTTGCTCACATGCCAAAGGACCAGGCTGAAGATAATAGATTTATGGAACCGAAGTACACTTTCTTATTAAATATTTTACTTCTTCAACTATTCAGTTCATTTCGCATCTGCTTATACCAATGTATTTCGTACCATTTTAAACTATCGCTGACTATTCTGATATTATGACCAAGGACCAAGGCCGTAGATAACTGTATTTAAATATTGTGATCTCGTGACAATATAAAATGTAACTAAGTATATAGTGTTATAATGTGACTATACTCTGGACTGGTATTAATTGCACTATGCAGCCCGATATAAGAATTGTGAACGACCTCCATTATAGTCTTACCTTTCGTCTAAACTGTGAATAGTTGAATGAAGCATTAAACTTAAGAACAAACCTATACTATCGTTCATTTTCATTTAAAACTCGGATCGGTCTCAGCAATAACTTAAAGAGATTTAAATTGTTGCCAACACAAAAAATTGGTGAAACACAAAAGTACTACTACATTGTTCCGGTTTCTTCTAGAAGTAGACAGCACACTTAAGATGTGGATACCACGTGAAAAGCACATGTGTGCATCGGGTTGCCTATAGCATTAGATATCTTACCTTGCTACTGAATACCCTGAGTACAATCTGTAAGAAGGGTTAAGATTTTCGGACAATAGAAAAATTAACGTGTGATGTAGAGGCGAAGGGCGGGAAAGAGAGAGACCGACGTACAGATAGATAGAAAGTGTGGGGTAGGTGATGTGGGGCGCGGGTCGGAGAGTGGCGTGGCGGAAGGGCATGGCGGGAAGGGCATGGGGGAAGGGTTTGGCGGGAGTGCTGTGGCGGAAGGGCATGTCGGAGAGTGGCGTGGCGGGCAAGGGCATGGCGGGCAAGGGCATGGCGGGGAATGTATTGGCGGGGAGTGCCGTGGCGGGAAGTGGCATCGCGGGGTGGCGTGGCGGGTCGGGATGGGGCGTGGCATGGCGTGGAGAGGGGGCGTGACGGGACGGGGTGGGGCGTGACGGGGACGGGGTGAGGCGAGACTGTACGGGGTGGGGCGTGACGGCGGGAGCGCGGCGGCGGGGACGTGGCGAGGCTTGGGGGGGGGGGGGGTACCGGCGTGGTGTGGCGTGCGCGCGGGGCCCGACCAGCGAGAGCTCCCGGTCTGCGCGCGGCGCTGAGCCGCTTAGCTGCATTACGCGCGACTTGAGAGCCCGCCCGGAAACCTCCCACCCCGTCCCTCCCCCTCCGGCGCCGGCCGCCTTCGCCGCGCGCGCGCGCCGTCTACGCCCCAGCACCTTCTCCACAACTCCCGCGCGCCGCCACATCTCCTACCTTTCAATATAGTCCTACCTTCTCAACACCTCTACGGAACATTCAACGTCGCTTTTACTAATGTTGTTTTGGTGCACAAAGCGATGATTTTTTGAATACGAACTCCGTTTTTTGGATCCCTCAACGAACCTCCGAGACTCTTACCGAAAAAGTAAATATATCTTGTTCCGATGTCGTACGTAAGACACGTTACAGTCAGATTCAACGATGTATGTCCTTGAAACAGAAAAATTGAATTACGGTGAAACGTCCGTCTGACCATTTCACCATTTGTACGTCTGCACGTCTGCACGTCTGCAGGGCTGCCCGGTTGCCTGGCAGGCTGACGGTCCGTCTCTCGCTCGCAGCTAAACGTTATGGACATTTTTCAAAAAAATTGTTTTTCTAAGCTTAATTTTCTTAATGCGGCGATCTCTTGAATTTGAAATGAATATTTTTGATTCTTTGGTTATTTGACATGGTCTCAATGAGTTTTCAGATATTTAAAAAATGGTTCGAATTTTTTTTCGTTTAGTTTCATTATCAGATAAAAAATAAGTTTATAAACATCGGGCAGGTCGTATGTTCACTGAAGTCTGAGTTTTCGATAATTGCAATTTTACTTTTTTTGTGCGTTTTGCTTCAATTACAATATTAAAGATGGATATTTTTCGTAATGCAATCTGTTCTTGAAAATTAGATATTTAAAGGAGGTCGTGTACGTTTAAAAAACATAAATCGTTTTTGCGTGAAATAAAGACAGTTTTAAAATCAATGTGTTTTCAAAACTGGATTCAAATTTTATATTTATATTTTACGAACAGTGTACAGTACGCTTATAAAAATTGCGCATATATGACTTTTGTTGGTCTCTAAATTTTCGAACATCCTGTTACTAATAATGCGTGAAAGTGTGTACTCTTGTAGTTCCAAAAATTCTCTATACCATACATCACCTCTTATGCGATAGAATATGTCATAATTAAAGACGTATTTCATGTCGGTAACCATCTACGCCATCTCTTTCGCTTCAAAAACTGTCAGGAATACCTTGGAACGACTTTTTTTCAGAATATCAGCATTGTAGTTCTCTGATGTAGCACATCATGTTGCACATTTATAAGAACCATCTACAAATGCTAAAATGGTCGAGTACACAAAACTATTCTAATTTCGCAGAAAATGAATCTATTACTTACATCAATTTCTTTCACTAATGTTATATCTGTCGATATGCATTTCAAATTAATTTTAACGCTCGTAATCAGGTTCTGGTAAATTTTTGATTTATCATCAAAATAAACAGGCATTTGCAAATACTACTTTTTTATGATTCTACGTAAAGTCACAAGAATTAAAAGGGTAAAACCTGTGGCAGAAATAATCGTAAACTCTTAATAAAGGAATATAATTAATCATTATTAATTTTTTCTAGAATATATTTTATAAAAAGAATTTTTAATGGCCCTAGAGAAAAACAAATTCCGTCCGTTGTCATTTTCTGCTACAAGAGTTCCGTTAATTCATGAATGCGCAATACGAAAACATATTTATATTAATTTTCGATTTTCCTCCCTTTAATTTTAAATGGGTTGACCAGTTATCCATTGTGAATAATTGATAGTGCTTTGTGACGCAGAACTAATGTATTTGATTCATTATCTATAGCATAAAAGCTGGAACATTTTGCATTTTTATACGTAGAGGGTAGTTTGTTGCATTTACAAATCGATGCTGTTCTCAGAGAAAAAGAAATGGATTTATAATTAAATATTTATCACGTGTAGTAATAGTACTTCAAAGAGTATTTTATGGTTATTTTCATTCTGTAACAAATTGAAATCACTTCGTATATTATATGTATAGAAACAATAATTTACGTAGTGTATTTTGAACCAACAAATTGGATTATCGAAACAAGTAGTTCTATTAAAATAACTTTTGTAAAATGTAGGCATTTCCTGGTTTAGGAAAGGAAATATATTGTTTCCGGAAGCTAGAGAGTTTTCAGAATTACTTCCTCTTATAATGGTTTGTTATTATTCTACCCCTCCTTATCATTGTCGCTCTCCTACAAAATTCAAGAAATTGAAGAGGAGATAAGGACAACGTTTTAATGTATGACCTACTACAAGATAATTTTAGTAGGTAATAGATAGAAGAAAGAAACATTAATGTTTTTCAGAGTAATACTTTTTACTAAACATTTAATACAACATAAGATGAGAACAGCCGTCTGCTTGAGTGACAATGATTTGGCAGAAGTGAAAATGTCACCATAACCCCCAATTTCTTATATGTATAGTTTCTATTTTTAATTTCTCGTATACGTACGTATATATGGAGTAATATAGTAGTATATAGAAAGTAATGTAATGCTTTGTAAATGTAAAAATTTAATGAGATTTAAAAAAAAACTCGGGTTTTCGTCAGAAATATATTGGCGGGGCCCTGACAAATAAAAAGTGAATTAATTCGTTTGCTGAATTAAAAAAAAAATGCTATAACACGTGGTGTTGCCACGACAACTATAAAATTGAAGACAAAGATTTGGTGATTCCTTGATGACAATTTCTATTGGACCAATTGAAAGCAAAACATCCGTCCGTCCGTCCGTCCGTCCGTCCGTCCGTCCGTCCGTCCGTCCGTCTGTGAACACTGATAGGGCCTAAACCACACGTACGATCTTTTCCAAATTAAAGGAAATCACTCTCCATTTCGATCTAGTTGAAGCTTTGATATTTTGAAAAACATTCCTTAAAATTTGGGGATACTGTACATGCAGTTCCCCGGACACTTAAAATTTTCTTAAAAACGGCTCCAACGTTTTTCTTTAAGTTTCTTTAAATTATAAAATACAGTACAAACGTTCGGCCAATTATTGACGATATTCAATGCATTGTTTATGATATTTGGAGAATTTGGTTTCGCTTGATATTAGATTTATGGATTCAAAACGTACATTTGTTTTGTGAGAAGGTGGCCGTTCTAGATGAAAGTCCTTTATAATGTCTCGCGGAAGCCAGTGTGGCTGCAGTTGGCCAGCGGCTTGCGAACGTTTTTGTGAATACGAAGGTGTGTCGAAGATTTCTCATTATTGCCAAACACAGCAGGGTAGTGAAGTTTTCGAAATAAAATAATTTTATTTGTGTGAAACGTATCGAAGCAAAGAGTGCTTGTCGTAATGTGCTGGAGTCGACCTAGGTGCCCAGTGGAAATCAAAGCCAGAATCACGTGCGCGGGAGGTGTGTATGCGCGGACACGTCGCATATAATTATGAAAGTAGTGTTTCAATATAGACTTTTATTTCACTTAGTTTAAATTGATTTGATTTGCTTACATTTGTATTATGTATTCGTATTTTAAATTTTGGAAATTACATTCCGTCATTCGATGGAGGTGCAACCTTCAGTCTCTTAAGGCACCAGCTGCCACTGTGTAGTAATTTGAAAACTTCTTCAATGTGAGTAATGAAAGCGCAAGCGCTTACTTAACCACTCGTCAGATACGAGAACTTTCGTTTATAAAAACCAGTTTAAGTTAACAAATACGAATGTGTTTTTCTTGCCACTTAACCCATCCTTTGCGAATTGGTAGCTTTTATCTCTAGTGTTTGAAAACGTACCAGCTCGATACGGTGGATTTTCAGACCATAGTATGATAATGTAAATTCATATTCATCCTTATTTTCTATACCACGCCTCAACCGGGATATAAGAAAATTATAACTGGAAAGCGATAATAAAACGCCCTTGACGAACTGTTTGGCTTTGGCACCTAATTGCGATGACACTTCGTAAACGTTTCGTCCTACGAACAAAACATCTCTCTCTAAAACAGCCTCTGGGAAGAGTTTTTGAGATTCCGGCCGTTATCCACCCCCCTCATCCACCAGGACCAGTTCGTCGCTGCTCATCTGCACTACGCAACACTTCTCTGCCCTCTCCCCGCCCACCTCGTCTTCTTGTCACTCGCGACTCGGGAGACGCTGGCTCGCGTCTCGCCTGTCGCGCGGCCTGGCGGCAAAGTAATTAGCATCAGCGGGCCGCGCTGTGCCGCTCCGCGCCGCCAACTTCTTCGAGTGGCGCGCGCGTCATCGTGTCGCGCGACTTGGGAAATTGTCCGCTGGAGTGCGCTACTCGCGGACAGGGTGAGGTAGACGTTGGGAGGAGTAAGATGTGGGTGTTGGGGGGGGGGAAATGGAAGAAGGGGCTGTGGGTAGAGGCTACATGTAAGAGATCCTCAAGCCTAAAAGAAGCCTCTGAGCTAAATTCATATAGACTATTTCGTCGACCAACATAATACCTTCTTTCTCCGGTAGATGGTGAAAGGAGCGTAGCGAAATTTGCGTGGTCAGACGGAAGAGCGAGCCTGATGGTCCGAGTCACGCCACGTCAAATTAAGCATTAACTTAAGACATTAACTAACTTAAGAAGGTGGGTGTTAGTGGAGAAAGAAGATGGGTTAGGGGGGAGGGAGAAAGGGAGTAAGGCGTTTCGGTGACAGAAAGATACATGTTTGGGCGGACAGAGAATGTGTGAACAGGATACAGGAAATGTATGAACAGGTGTTTGGAGGGGGCAGGAAGGTGTGTTAGGGAGAAAGATGATGGGAGTTTGAGAGGGCAGATATATGGGTGCTGTGAGGCAGGTTGGTCTTTCATGATACTTTCATGATACTTTCATGATACTTTCATGATACCATTGAATAGTAACGAAAATGATTACATACAGGAATACACAAATGTCTAAAGCACACTGTCAGGAACAAATAAAGAAGTTAAGAGAAAATGTGCCGTGGAAAATGCTAAGATTTAATTGGAGGTAGTATCTGGGGAAGTTCACTTTACATTCACTTTTATTCGTGCGCAAAACGAATAATTTGTGTACCCAAATTATCAAATATCTACTCAATATTACTTATCATTATTATATTACTTATATATTACTTATATTATTATACTTTTATATTACTTATCATTATATATAGTATCAAATATCTACTCAATATTATTCTCATCGGATGTGTTTCCTTAGACCGTATAGAAATCCACTGTATGAGAGGTAAGAAAGCAGCAGCAACGGCAGATACGAAAGCCGGAGCTCAGGAAGCGAAAGAGCTTAAGAGAGCCCGCTCTGGAGAAGGCGTCGCGAGTGGAAGCGGGTGGGAAGCGGGTGCGGAAGCGGGGCAGATGTCGGCCGTCGCCTGATCTTGGCGCAATTACGAAGCGAGCTGCGCGCCCGCCCGAGTCGCGACTTCAAGCGTTTATTGTTTCCGCTCCACCTACCTCTCTCCCCCCACCGCTTCCCCCCACCCCACCCCGTACTTCCTGCCAGCCGCGTCACCCCCCTCCCCGCGCATCCTCGGACGCGCGTCGTCTTCGGGATAGAGATTACATTTTCGTAATGAACTTCTGTAGCCTTTAAAAGTTCGTCGAGAGCTTTCTTTTTGTTCTCGAAAAGAAAGCTGCCGCCGCCGCCGCCGGCGGTGGCGTCGGGACGTGCCGCGAAGTCGGGGCGGGGCGGGGGTGGGCGGGTGACGTTAAGTTGCCTAATCCGCGAATCGCCGGTACTTGGCGGTTCTTGTTGGGCTGACGCTGAAGGTTTTCTGGGGACGCAGCCCAGCGCCTTCCCGAAGGAGTTTTTGTCTTCATTTCGCATTTCTCTGTTTTTGAACCGAAATCGAGAGAAACTTGTGACACGATGTCAGTAAATTTTGCGTTGTTCATCGTCGACCTTTGGGGAACTCTTTGTGGCGGAAGATAAATTAAATAGTTATTATATAGTTTATGCTGTGTACTCAAAATTTATTTACAAAATAATATAATAACAAATTAGAGTTAATCAATGAACTTTTTTCGTATTTATGTATCATAAATTGGAATTAATTGAATAATTAACTCATTCGCAGTCATTTCTAACGGCAAACCCTCTGGATGTTTGCCATTCACCCAAATAATTTGCAAATAATATTGGTGAAATAAAAGTAAGTTTTTTCTACGTTGAAAGGTACAATAATGATTTTTTAATAGAGAAAGAAATGTGTTTTGCAGTATTTAAATAGTTACATTTAAAATAAGAGGCATATTTTTGTTTATTGTTAGTATTTTAATGAACCATAGAGTTTTAAAAATTTCGAATAAAATAGTATATTAAATATAAATCAACAGCCCAAAGGCTAATTAAAAACTGTTTAAATGTATCACAAATTATAATTTTAAGATACATTTGCCTGAAACGAATAACGACTGTACAGCTCTTCCTTTTCCTACAAGTGAACTTACCTTCCATTCCATTTTATCTCTGTCAAACGAATTGAGATAATATTTCGGCGTTCATCTACCGTCCCAAAAATATTTCAAAAGTAGGTAACTAATAAATATGGAATTATTTACTTTGTTCAAACTGAATGGTTTCATTTTCCTTATATTCCCAATTGATTTGTAAAGAACCAAAGAAGCCTGTACAGTTTTTTCCATAACATTACTGAAATAATTCTTCGCGTAAAACATAAAATGTAAATCATAATCAGAAGGTAGTTATTGACTTCTCTATTATTATTATTATTATTATTATTATTATTATTATTATTATTATTATTATTATTATTATTATTATATTATTATTATATTATTATTATATTATTATTATTATTATATTATTATTATTATATTATTATTATATTATTATTATTATATTATTATTATTATATTATTATTATCATTATTGTTATTATTATTATTATTATTATTATTATTACGTATAGACCCTAATAATAATTTAGGGGGGAAATGTGGAACGTATTCATTTATTAACAGATTCTGTTCAAACAATTGAATTTTTAAATTACCGTATTTTAGATGTGAATTAACTTCTCATATAGAATTTAAACTACAAATACTCGTATTCAATATTCTGAAATATTTTTATATTTTTTCGAGACTTACTGTTTTCAATGTACACAAAGAGGAAATTTGGTTTGTTTATTTTGATTTGAGTATCAAAATAATTGAAATCTCCCAATTTGTCCGCTGTTTGTTTGACGTAGCATGAGTTGGGAAACATGACATTCAAATATCTAATTTCCCTTTATTGTTTTTGTTAGTGTGCATGAAAGTAAATTGAAAACAATCTAAATTTAGACAGTAAAAATTCATGTTTTCAGTCTCTTTTTTCGGGGTTTTCATCCCACTTGCATTCGTGAGAGATATTAGCGCCATTTCCTAGTAATCGGCAGCAATGAAAGTTATCAAATAATAATAATAATAATAATAATAATAATAATAATAATAATAATAATAATGCTAAAATCCACTGATAAAGGAAAAGAGTGTGTAACTAGTTTGGATTTTTGAGATTAAAACATGAAATATAAAAATTAACCATTTTTATACATTTCTGTTGTTAATTGTTAGCAGGTTGCATAGCATAAGTCAACTCATTTTTTGTGGAACACGATGTGTTAATAATATATTTATTTATAAATAAGATTTTGAGACCGGAAAAATATAAAAACTGATAGTGGAGTCAAGGCCAAATTGTGAACTTCCAACTCCTAATCTTCACCACGATAATATGAATCAATTTGTTGGTAATTAAGAACAGATTTCCATTATATTATCTGACTTAATACTATTAATAACAATATTATTAATACTTATATTAGTAACGTAGTAAAAATAATGTTTAACGATAATACATAATGAAAATATGATGAAATGATGGCTACCAATATACGTATGTGAAATGGTATTAAGATTAAACGAGGAACAATGGAGTAATCTTCCATACTATTACGTATCATACGAAAGTATTAATACTCATTACATCGAGTTTCGAAGAGTACTTTTAGAATACTTATATTATCTATTATGAGATAAACTTCTACAATGAACGGTTATGAGGTAGCTGGTAAGCAATATTCAGGCAACGTCACCTAGAAGACAGCTGCTACCTGTGTGTCCAGATGGCATTAGTTAAGCATAAAAAACAATATTCTACGCCAAACGATTAGGATTTAATTTATTGAAAAAACGACACCAAAATAGTACATAATTATTATCATTTTAAAAACCAGTATTCAATTTTCATTTGAATTTTTGAAAAATGAGAGGATATGTGCGGTTTTCTGACGGCACCTCATGGATTGTTTCGGCACAGTTAAATACACAATTAAACGAAATAGTTAGTACAACGATGACCAATAAATGATTATTTCTCAACTACAAACTTCTGTGTGATTGTTGAAACAACCAGACTGTAATAGAGCTGTATCGCAATAACTATTATTATGCATCGAAAAGAAGCCATCCAATAAAAGAATTATACAATGGCAGTAGAAAAAAGAAACTCAATACATTTACCTTCGTAACAGAGTCTCTTTATGTAATGAGTCAAGATTCAATGTATCCCACGTAGCTTAGTAGAAGTTGCAGCAACTTGCTGAATGACACTACACTAGGCAGATTATAAATCCCGAAGGCTTCGGACTGCCGTAGAGGACGCATTTACATATACAGTCTACTTGAGACGAAGACATAGGTTGGATACTATACAGACGGACAAGATAAACAGAAGAACAAAATAACCAGATTAGAGATAGACGTCTCGGTGAACAGACGAAAGTTTGACGTCTCGAAAAATAAACGAAAGTTTCATATCTTGAATGGTAAACTACGTATTATAATATAAAATAATTAATTGACTTGGAGTACAGACGAGGGATATACGTGTTGGAATGCGCAAGATAATTCAATATCTCGAAGTATAGAAGAATATTTGACGTCTTGTAGAATAAACGACAAGGTATACATCTTGAAGTATGAACGGATTATGGACTGTTCAAAGGGCTTTTTTTATTGCGTTTTGTTTAGTTACAAATTGTTGTGTAAAATTCCAGTTTTCGTTCTTATTATTGTAAATGAACATTTCTTTTTGATTTTGAAATTAGAAGCGTTTTAAATTTAATAAACCAGTAAGGTGCCATCGTTGAATCTGCGATGTATGCCATAGAGTCATTTGCCCGAATAAAAAATAAGTGAATCTTTTTATTTTTCTCTTCATGAATGTAATTCATTAAATGGAAAAACGAGAACCATCACACTTGTGAACACTTCCAAGGTAAAATGGTTTCATGCTGGCGATTCTAGCATGGCCGTTGCATCCCATACGCCATCCCTCCGTCCGTCAGTGAGTCAGTCCGCTCGCTATAACGTACCGCCGCTACCTCCGATTTTCTACATTGTAACGTTCAGTGCATTCCATATAATTCATAATTCCTTAGATCCTTTTAAACACATCACGTAGATTGTTTTTAAACACTTCATTACAATTCGTTCTCTCATACACCAGTTCTGTGTGTCTCTCTCTCTCTCTCTGTTATCAACTTCCACATTGATATCGTAATACTAAACATATGGGGAACAGTTGTTCATTAATTGCTTACAAACATTAATAAACATGTGTAGTAATAATGTAAGTGTATATACAAAACGTTAATACGCCCGCCCGCTCACCCTCGCCCGCCCGGCCGCCTTCCCTCGCCCGCCTTCCCTCGCCCCCCCCCCGACGCTCGCCTCGCCCGCTCACCCTCGCCCGCTCACCCTCGCCCGCTCACCCTCGCCCGCTCACCTCGCCCGCTCACCTCGCCCGCTCACCCTCGCCCGCTCACCTCGCCCGCTCACCCCTCCCGCCCTCACCTCGCCCGCTCACCCTCGCCCGCTCACCCTCGCCCGCTCACCCTCGCCCGCTCACCCTCGCCCGCTCACCCTCGCCCGCTCACCCTCGCCCGCTCACCCTCGCCCGCTCACCCTCGCCCGCTCACCCTCGCCCGCTCACCCTCGCCCGCTCACCCTCGCCCGCTCACCCTCGCCCGCTCACCCTCGCCCGCTCACCCTCGCCCGCTCACCCTCGCCCGCTCACCCTCGCCCGCTCACCCTCGCCCGCTCACCCTCGCCCGCTCACCCTCGCCCGCTCACCCTCGCCCCCCTCGCACACCCACGCTTCCGCGCCTATCTGTTCGATCTTGGATATTTTGTTTGTTATCGCGGCGCGCGGGGGCGCACGTTGTTTGTTTTATTTCGAAAAAATAATTACCCTGGCCACCGGTGGGGCGCGGGCGGAGGCAATGGACGGGTCGCTCTCCATGGGTCGGTGGGCGGATGGGCACGGAAGCGGCACTGTGTTGGGCCTGTGGATGGGCACAGGGTAGGTGCCGAGTGGGAAAGGTCAGGGTTTTTTTTTCGTGATTGATAGTGCGAAATTTCCTCCCAAGCTCGTAGTCGGTTCGGAATGTGTAACGTTACTGATGAAATATTGGTTGGCGATCTCGGATAAACGCAAGATATGGAACCTTTTTATTAGTACTTTAAACCCGGGATTTTTGGAACAGAATCAACTGTTTTCATTTCCTTAATTGATCATCAATACTGAGAAGTGACAGATTAATGGTTTTCCTTTGTTACTGTCATTGTTTCTACCATTAAACCTCAGAAATAACGAACAATATAATCAATAAAAATGACAAAAATGTTATTTACTAGTCAATAATTTTAGTAATGTGGGGGAATAGAAATGAATATTGCAAATGTTGAATTGTGATGGAATGTTCATCTATTTTCTTGTTGTTACGTTCAGTTCAACACAATGACTATATCTTTTCTATTTACATGCATACACAAGTAGAAAAAGCAAAGTTAACAGTCTTGTATTGACTTTTTAGGAAAAGATAACCTAAACTATGTAGCAATGTGCGTTTCTGTCATAGGGAGCATTTGAGGCTAATTAGGAGTTTATTAAAAAGAGAGAATTAAAATAAAATAAAATAAATTTAAACGAAGGATTATTAAAATAAAAGCTCATTTTGACTTGTTTCAATGTCATTGGCGTACCCTAGGGTGAGGGAGGGGTGTTCATGCGTTTTCAACTTCCACCCGCCTCAGAAGCCAATTATGCATATTAAAAATTTTGGCATCTGCTAATTTTCTATACTAATGAAAATTATACAATATATTAATGGTTTCCGTTATAAATTTTAACTCTTGTCAAATAAAATTCAAAATATGTTCAGAATACATTAAAAGTTCTTTACAAGAAATAAAGTCGGGTAGGTATTCCCCCCCTCATACACACACACACACACACACACACACACGCACGCGCCCACGCGCTGAAAAAACCTGGGTGCACTTCTTGTTCAATGATATTTCTTACAATACGATTTCAGCATAATGATAAGTTTCATTTATTATATTAAGTCGTGTAATAAAATTACACAGTAAAAGGGAACCTTTTTCACAATTCTGTTGTTGGTTTTTTGAAATGAAGGAGATACATAATTTTGAAATGCATACAGTGCTACAGTCCCGATTTTCAAGTTTGCAGATAGCATTTAATGGGCAATTAATACATCTAATGCGTATTTTTAATTTTTAATGTATACTTTTTTTGTTCACCGTAACTCGATTGCAGAAGGAAGATTCTCAGAAGAAATAAAACTGTCAAAATTAAAGAATCAATAATTAGTAAACCGTACTATTAAAAACGATGCCTAAAATGATTACAGTACATTGAATTTAAAAGGCCTTTGGATTGATAACGTGGCTACCACTGTTCTAAGAAAGCTGTTCCAGTAGTAAAATACTGAAACAAAGCAGAATTCATGAACCTTAGGGGCGGATAATTCAGAGCCAGACCTTCAAATTCGGCGCGGAGGGCAAAGAGTAGGCGATGGAGGAAAGGGTTTGGAGCAAGGGGTTTGGAGGAAGAGGTTTGGAGGAAGAGGTTTGGAGGAAGAGGTTTGGAGGAAGAGGTTCCAGACCTTCAAATTCGGCGCGGAGGGCAAAGAGTAGGCGATGGAGGAAAGGGTTTGGAGCAAGGGGTTTGGAGGAAGAGGTTTGGAGGAAGAGGTTTGGAGGAAGAGGTTTGGAGGAAGAGGTTTGGAGGAAGAGGTTTGGAGGAAGGGGTTTGGAGGAAGGGGTTTGGAGGAAGGGGTGCGTCTAAACGAACGCGTGAAGGGCCGGCGCGCGGCGGGAGGACGGGAAAATTAAGTGGTGAGCGATCGATGGGCGAAATGGCAAGCGGGATGAAGCCCGACACGTGGACTACGGAGCGCCGCGCCAGGTATTACGCAAATGTGGATAGGAGCATGGGCGCTCTGTATGGGAGTTGGACACCGCTGGGAAGAAATATTGCACACGTGCTGACACACAGGAGTGAGTGAGTAGTATATTACTTTCTACTACTATGTGTCTACTACTTAGCTCATTAGTTTCGTAAGTGTAGTGTTTGATACATCTGCTGGGAGGTGGAACGGTTTTGGGAATTGAGACTAGACTTACACGTAGGCTTGACGGTTTTTCCCTCCACGAATCTCCCGCTAATGAGATTCAAGCTCTTTGTTTATTTCACCATTTGAGTGAGGAACAAATAAACTGACGTAGTCGAGGATGGAAAAACCTAACCACATACACTTGACATCATTTTCTAATAGTTATTTAGAAAATTAGTATCGGAAGACATTATTACAATGCAATAATCATGCTACTTCTTATTCATTTTGTGAAACATTGCTGTAGTATAATTTTCGTTTACATTTCACAATTCATCCTGCGGAAAGTCACATACTGATTCTGATATTAGTTAATAGAAGTCCATAGTAGGTTCTAATAATATCTTACGCAACAGATACTTGTTCTTTACAGTAGTGCATGTTTATTAAAACACTTGCATTCTAATAAGTCTTATAGCGGAAATGATCACAGTTTCGTAAAATTTGACATAAGATAAAGTAGTTGCCAGATGAACTTTTGTATTTGTCTGACGCGTAAGAAAATGCAATTAACGGAGATGCGGCGTAGTGGGGTGTAGGGCTGTGCTTTTCTTCCTGCCTTCTCTCCCCCTTTCCCTCCGTCAATCGGCTCACAGGCGCTATCTGCCCGTGCTAAGCACTGGCGCCCAGTCCGCGTGTTTTATTGCGCCATTCCACGCGTCTCTATACATCATCTCCGCGAATCGATGCCCGACCATTCGATATGATACATCGATTGTTTCTAACAGACCCTCGCTGTATATATTCCATCTCGCAGGTTTTTTAAAAAATCACTCTGGGATTAGATTAGTTGAAACACGAGCAAAGGCTATATCTACACAATTGCTTTAGGAAATTGAATCTTGCGTCCATGGCCTCCGTTGAATGATGGATGTTCCGATGCGCAATTGTTCGGCGCCCCCACCCGCCTCCCTGCGGACTCGTTCTCAATTATGAACGTAACAATTGGGAGGTGGAGGTCAACACGGGAGTAACGGCCTTTTTGATTGGCTGCCGGCCGGGATCATCTTTGGCGTCGCTTTGTGTTGCGAATGGAGAGTTCTGGCTCTTTGGGCGTGGGGTGTTGGAGGGGGGATTATAACGGATTACTACTCGACTCTTCGAGAAGATGCTACATCTTTGAGGCATATTGAAGGGAAATGAAATATATCCTGAAGCTGTCAGGTGAGTACTATTGAAGAGAATTTGTCTTTCAATAAGAGACAATTATATTTTTACCAGTTTCAATTGTTAACTTTTTAAGTTATGAACAAGCTGATACGGATATGATTATTTTATATTGCAGAAAACAAATATAATATTCCCATTCCCGTTTTTGTGAGTGATATTTTATTAACATTTGCCACATGATAAATCTAATTAACTTCAAATGACGTCTGTATTAGCTACGTTTAACAGTTGTCGAGTATTCTCACCAAACGCTATCACGAAAGCGATCAGAATATTTGTATAATTTTATACTTATCTACTTTATAAAATTAATAATGCGATTGTTATAAAATATTGACAGATTTCTCCCCATTTTCGAGGAGTGATCTAAATTTGTAGAAAACGGAAACTGGCAAAAATTGAATTCTCCTTGTCGAAAAAATTCTTCAACGGCACTCGGTTAACGGCTTCAAAATATACAATAACTAACGTGACAGCCAGTTGGTTGCCTGGGGAGGATAACGTGTTACTGACGCATACATTAGTCGCTCTTTAAATGACATCTACAAATTTCGGTAACGAGCTTTATTAAATTTCCTCGGTAAGATTGCAATTGTATCAATGTATGCACTTCGATGTTGTTTTGTCGTCAGTACTAAAATGGTGCACTTAGAAGGTCTACTTTAATTGTTTTTGAAGTTGTCGTCAGCCTAAGTTGGTCTTTACACGTATATTCACGTCTTATTGTCTTTGCCATTATTTGTGTCCTTTCATTTCCTGTTTTTTATCCTCCATCTTCTTCCTCATCATTTAAATTTTTGTTCTTCTTACAGTTAAATATCTTTTTCTCTTCTTTCTTTTTTCTCTCTGGTTGTATCCTAATTCGTAAAATAAGGCAAGGGACTCCATATTATAAAAATAATGTTTTGCTGAGTTCAGCGATTTCAGGTAATAATGAATGATAATTATATTGGTGGTATTGGGAACGTGCTAATTAATGATTTCCTTTTCTTATTTAAAACAAAGTCATCTTCGTGTCTCGTAGAATTCCGAACCTACAACTCAAATTCTTATAAGCATCTTTTACTTCTCAACTTGTATTTATAAAAATATATTGACCAGTACCCAAAAGTCTCTTAAACAATGAATATTGTCTCATTTTGCTATATGCTTAAAACACTTTACTAATTCTCTATTTTATAAAATAAAATCATATCTTTACAAAATGAAATAATTAATTGAAAGTCACGTCAGTGTATGTGGTTATTCCAAAGTTATTCTTCTGACTTGAAGTAAGTCTACATTCACTACTGCACTCTTTATTTGTCATTTATTTCCTCTTTTCTTCGTCAAACACACTAAAAACTGCACGTAAAGTATTTGCAGGGAACAATCTGGCAAGTTTTCTTGAGCTCTGTGATCCGTAATATCTGTCACGTGCTACGCATTTACTGATCATATTATAAAATTTTGTGCTATACATTTTAATTTAAGACATTACATAGAATTAGCATTTAGATTTATTGTAATATTTATGAAATTAATTAAATATGATTGATATATTAAGTGTATTTGTTACACTTTATCCGGCCTTCCAATACTACAAAACAATCTCTCCCCAACGAACTTTACTCTGTGTTGTATACAGTTTACTCAGTAGTCGGGTATTCCACTGTCTTTCCTCCGCACAACACATTGCAACTCCTAAGTGAGTTTAGGTCGTGTTCGAACTAGCAAAGCCCCTCGGTGTTCCCTGCCAGTTATGAGGTATACTCGTTATCCATACCAGAATACCTGTTATCAGGTATTCTACAGCCTTACCTCTGCACAATCGATTGCAGCATCGGCTTGGAAGCAAAAGAGTCGCTCGGGTTTTCCCACCAGTTATCAGGTATATCACTTATCCTTATCTCCGCACAACCGATTGCCGCACCTAGATGGGTCCAGATCGTTTTCGAATATGTAAAGTCGCAGAGTTTCCCAACAAGGTATCAGGATAACAGTTATTCCTCGAGAACATCAGGGGGGTTTTTTAAATTTTTTTGGCTTGGAGGCAGATCGTGATCGAACCATGTAAGCTATGACAAAAGGAAATGACCTATTTTTATTGGTCATTATTTCGCATTTTTTGTCAATTTCGTCTAAGAAGTCATTTTTTAACTTTTACGTCATTTTTAATGCATTTTTGCTGATTTCGTCGATTTTAAAGTCAGTTTGTAGTCAGTCAGTACTTGCTTCAAATAATATTTACAAGATGCAAATGTTCTTCACAGAATTACTCAGTAGCGTGTTCTATTTGTTCGCTTAGAAATTGTTTTGACTACGTTGTGAGTATGAAATTCTTGTGACGTATATCAGCGGCATTATCGGTTCGGCCGATTTCGAGATAACTAAAGACAGAGATTTCCTGGTAAAGAACAGTGCAAACCAGAGGTTGGACTGTTGGCTGGCTGAGTTCACTCGAACGAATGGAAGAAGCCTCGTTTACACCAGTAACGTATCCAACAGCTTGAGTTGTTCATCCGAACTGGTTTTGATACGATTTTTTACGTCATTTTTCTATTGTTTTAGGGCATTTTTAAAGAATTTTAAGAGCATTTTATTGATCATTTTACGCGATGTTTTAGGTCATCAAAATCTGCCCCCGAGTCATCAGGTATTTCACAGTCTTACCTGAAAACAACCGATTGCAGCACGGGGCCAGTCGTGTTCGAACTAGCTCAGTCGCTAAGGTATCTCTACGCACTTGCTTTCCTGAATGATTCACGCGGATATGTACTGCAAGTCTGCGCGCTCGCCAGCTATTTGGCGGCGCGGCGCGGCGGTGCCGTAATTACGAGCAAAGGGTAATGAGATTAGAAGATTTCGCGGCGCCTGCTCGCGGCTGTTTTATTCAGAGTAATCCGAGGTCATGCGCCCCCCTTCTCTGCATCTCTCGCGTCGTCGTCCCCCCCCCCTGCGGTCACTTTGTGCCCCCTGCTGCTCCCTTCTCGTCTGTGTTACCTTCCCCTCTGCGCCACTTCCGCCCCGGGTCTCTTACGAGTGCTCTTCTCTTCGTAATGCCGGAGTAATTATTTTTATTCCGAGCGTTTGCAGTCTTCATGAAATGATAACCCGCTGGGATGGTCGCCTGCCGAGGTGAGTGCTCCACTCTAGAATGAAGGGAATGAAAAGAATATTCGCCTTTTTAGCGGGCCCGTTGTGAGTTCCTTGTCGTTTGGTACTAGCTTTTATGCACTCAACAGTCGATCAAACAAATTCACTTTCTGATTGGATTGTTTTAAGATGAGCAGGTCTCAAGGTTTATAGTCCAAGTTAATAGTTGTTTTTACAACAGAAAATTTCCGTTGTTGCTGTATCAATATCATTATTCACATAATTGCAATATTAATATTGCATATATATACATATATATATATATATATATATATATATATATATATATATATATATATATATCTGTGTGTGTGTGTGTTTGTGTTGGTGTTTTTGTGTGTTTTTGTGTGTGTGTGTGTGAGTTTGTTTGTTTGTGTGTGTGTACACTAACTACACGAAGTTTCGTTTAGTCTTTCACGGTGATTAGTAATACTTTGGAATGATTGGAATGAAAATAATATCTTCTTGTTAAAAAACTAGTCGTTGATATTTAGACTCTTAACTTCTATAGACCCAACATTGATAAATAAGTATTTTTTTCTTAGAATTCAATATACTTCGTTTTGATACTTCAGTATCCAACACACATTATTTCTAATGCTGAAAAAAAAATTTATTCGGTTGTACTAGCAAAAAAATCTGTAATTTATATAAACGATACTTTCTGAATTTGTACTGTAGGACATCAATTAATTTTTATCGGCAATAAGTGCTGTTAAGATAGTAAAGAACCCACCATTTTCTATTTTCTATACATACTTAAGAATGTATGAATAAAAGTAGAAACTTTCTTTTATCTGTAAACAAATTCGACCCCAAAAAAAATTTTATTTTTTTTTTTAATTTTTATAGAAATATCAAAACTGTACGAAAATATATTTTTTTAAATTCAATTGTAATCAACACTTCATTTGTCAAATGATTTGTTGAGTTTGGAATCTACTTGAGTAGTAGAAATATATTTATTGAAGACCGGCCACAAAAGCTCAGAGGCTACACCATAGCATCTACCAAATCGTTGACCGGGAGATTCGAGGGATCGAACCTCATAGTGACAAATTTTTCACTCTATCTACCAAGTTGGATCAAGGTCAATCAATGTGTGAAGGAGAATTCTAGCAAATGACTGCTCTGTACCGTAGTTTTCAGTGGATACTTCTATCAACTAAGCAAATGACGCAACAGTACCCAAACAAATGGTCCGCGCACGACACTGTTTGCATCATTACTTCTCTCATCCTCCACACATTTATACTTACTTTTACCGCTATCGCGTGATCAATTCAGAGCAAAAAAGCTTGTTCCGGGTGGTGAGGTGCCCTGCTCGGGGAGATAATTGGAAAGGAAAACTCCGCAAGCCCATGAGTAGTTTCGGGTCGTATTGATGGATTATCGTCTCCGGGCGTCTCAACTGCTGTGCTCCTTATTCCTGTATCTGTAGCGCATATTTGTTATCTCGGGGTGACGGTGATTTCATTCATGCATAAGGCATTCATTCATTAATTCATTCTTTCATTCATTCACTCATTCATCCCCCCCCCCTTGTTGGCGAGATTTGCATCGACCAACACATCGGCTTGCGAAGTTTTCCCCAACCATGTATCTCCCACCGGTAGGAGCACCGCCTCAGACGAGACAAGCTCTAAGCCCCCGACAGATCTCCCGACATGTGTAGTAGTGTAGTACATGTAAGTGTGTGTGTGTGTAAGCAAAGAGTGAGAATTGGCTAAGGAAGAAGATGAAAGATTGCGAGCAGTCCGATACGCATTTGTTCTGGTACTGCTGCGGTATTTGCCTGGTATAGAACAGATAAGCCACGGAAAACTACCGACCAGAGCAACTTCGCCGCTAGAATTCTCTTCCGTATTGCGGCTAAATTCGACCCAGCTAATTAGTGTCGAAAATCTTGTTACCATCGGGACTCGAACCCTAGGAACTCTCTTTCCAAGGCACTGCAGTGACTAATAGATTACCTAAGCCAGAAAATCTGGTTTGACTCCGTATCTCATGTTCCATGTGGGTTTGATTGATTGATTGATTGATTTTTTCGTGTTTCCGGGCGCGTCAACTGCTTCGGTCATTAGTCCCGTTAGTGTAGTGCATGTTTTTTTCTTGGGAGATGGCGGTGATCTTCCCCCGCTGGATGGCGAGATCCGGCGCCGACCTACCGTCGGCTAGTGGGGTTTCCCCCTAACCAAGACTCTCCCACCAACAGAGCACCGCCCCAGCCGGGACAAACTCTAAACTCCCCACCGGTCTCCCAGAATATGTGGTAGTGTAGTGCATGTTAGTGTAAGTGTGTGTATGTAAGAGGAGAGGATAGGACAAGGAAGAGGATGGACAGATCGCGCGCGCTCCGTGGCCTGTTTGGTAGGGTACTGCTCCGGCATTCGCCTGGTGTTGACCGGAGAAACCACGGATAACTACCTTTTAATCTGGGAAAAACTTTGCCACCTCCTGGGTATAAAACGTGCTGTACATTTCCTTGACCGTAATGAACACTCGCTTTCTTAAAGAAAAATATTAAAATTTTCACAGCGTTTACTAGCATTAGCTTTGCGTTCCAGTGATCATCGATCCGATCGAAAAGTGGTTCTGTGTCGCTGTGTGTTACGGACCATTCACTACATTGATTTAGCTGGTTTTCAGAGCCATAAAGAATTCTCTATTTTGAATTATTTCTGGTTGAAACAGCGGATTATTGGAAACGTAATTAGACTATCGAAATGACGCATTCCGAGAAGAAATGTGCGTATTTGAATAGTAGAACATACACGTATGTAGCAATTGAACTATTCTTGGAAACAACATTTAAATTGTTGAATAAAAACTAAAACTCGCACCAAAGACAAAATGCATTTGTATTGGCACGAAAAATAAATTTGTCATTAACTGAACGAGCCATGAATTCTTTATTTACTGCAAGCATCCAGGTCCATTCACGCACATAAAGCACGTACTTAAAAACAAATAATATAGCAATGTGGTGTTTTTGCAAAACTACCAAGTTCCCTTGCAGAAGTTTTTTTCTTAATTATATAAATTTGTTTTTAAAATTATTTCTTGTATATAAAACCTTTTATTAGCTAAATAGGGATATCTCGTGAAAACTGACGGGAAGAAATCAAATTTCCGTATAAATATTTCGCTACAATGGATAGTAGTAGTAGAAATTGATTTAATTTCTTTCATATTTTTTTGTCAAAATTTTCTTTATTATCAATATTAGATTTTCACTTTGGTGGTCGCATTTCTCTAGGGAACCACGAAGTGGTTGTCGGAAAACCCTAGCGGGCTATCCGGTGAAATTTTGGGCTATTTGCTACTGTTGTCTTTGATTGACACGTCTCCAAATAGAATCAATTTTTTTTCCTCTAGTATTTGCTATAGTTGTTTAGTCCACTTTAGTACACTTTGTCCTCGAAATGTAACATTGTCTGTATCAAAGATAGGTCCAATGCATTTCCAGAAATTGTACATACACGGGTGCATCCCGTCCATTCTTTTTTCACGGAAGCAAAGACTTGCGTCTTATCACTTCAGGGTTGTCTTCTTCTAGTTGTATTTTTATTACAGTCTTTTGTAATTTATTTGTTTTTCTACATAATTTGCACAATAGCATGTTTGACCGGGAGGTCCTAGGTTCGAGTCCTGACGGTGGCAGGATTTTCGACACTGGCTTTCCAGCTAGGTCGAATTCAGTCGCTGTCTGGAGAAGAATTCTAGCGGCCGGCTGCTCTGATCGGTAGTTTTCCGTGGTTTCTCCGTACAACACCAGGCGAATGCCGGAGCAGTACCCTATCAAACGGGCCACGGGTCGCGCGCGATCTGTCCTTCCTCTTCCTTGTCCTATCCTCTCCCCTTACACACACACTTACACTAACATGCACTACACTACCACATATTCCGGGAGACCGGTCGGGAGCTTAGAGCTTGTCCCGGCTGGGGCGGTGCCCCGCTGGTGGGAGAGTCTTGGGTAGGGGGAAACCCCACTAGCCGACGGTAGGTCGGCGGTGGATCTCGCCATCCAGCGGGGGAAGATCACCGCCACCTCCGGCGAAAAACTACAACATGCACTACACTAACGGGACGTACAATGCAAGAAGTAGTACAATGCAAAAAATAAACTTTCTATCTTGCTTCAGTTGATCAAAGTTAAGATTCAAACTCAGGACTGAAGGAATTTAGGTTATAGAAAATAATTGATTTTTTGCATCTACGTGCTCGCAGGTTTTCTGTATCGATTAACAGTTATAATCATAGTTATTTGAAGCAAACATACTCTGTTTTGAACCAATTATCTTGCAGATATTACATTTGAAAAAGAATATTTTATTTATACTGTATTTTAACATTTAATTATAGTTAACGAATACATACAGCCTCAGATGTATAAAAAATATTTTAGTTTTTTACATTTTCTTTACTTACAGAACTCTTTGAGTTTTAACCATGAAACAAAAAACTGCTACCACCTTTTCACCAACAGATCGAGCACAAAGACATTTGCATCGGCAATCCAATTCGCAGAGCCAACGCAATAATCAATCAAGCAAACGGGGACTGGCCGGCAACGAAGGGGGTGTGGGTCAACACTCGAGCGAAAAGCCAAATATTTCCAAGCGCGATGCGATTTTGCGTCAAGCTGCACCGCAGCGAACCCCAAAGCTCGGGGAGAGGGCGGGGGTGCCGGAGCGGGGGCGTACGCAATCAAGTGGATGCCGGTCGCAAAGGGTGACGTGGGAGGGGAGGGGAGGGGGCGGGGCGACGGCTTACAGGGCGGGAGTAGCGCCGCAAATCCTGGGGGGTCACAATCACCCAGCTCGAGAGCAGATCCAAAAATCACACTAATTATCGCGCAGCGTGTGAGCTGAGCGCACACAGCCACATTAAATTCTACTCGTCACCGCCAGGGGCGCTTCGCTCGCTCATAGACGCGCGCTCACGCAAGGCTTTATTCGTTGTCAAAGCCACTTGGGGGGATCAATAACGCACTCACGACCCCACATTAAATGATGCATATTTTATAAAGTGTATTGTTCTGCGCGACATTACTTATAATTATTTATAGTCCATCAGGCTGATTCGCTGACTCCGTGCCGAGATCTGCGTCCAATAGTTGCCGCTTTTATGAAATATAGTGTGAATAATATATAAAGCGGAGTCTCTGGGGTGTAGTTGGTCAATTGCAACTAGAAATGATATTCTCATGTGGCGCGGTAAATTGCAAATAACTTACAATTCAAAGGCAAGTGATGTTTTGATGGCTGTTTCTGGAATGTTTTCGGATGTTTTGTCAGTTCTTTGTTATAATTCTGTTTGCATTTTACATCACAGTGCGCCAGGAATGAAAGTTAAGAATTGTCATAGTAATTATGAACAAGTTTATTGACGATACAAGATGATTACTAAGATGGATATTAATATAATGAAACTTGTCTAAGAATCATATTTTATTATATTTTTTCCAGTAGATATATCTAAACGAAAAGGAATAATAAAATGATTCTAGATTGTAGTATATTATACTCATGCCCTATTGAAAATGAGATCTACCAACAAACAAGTATTAATTTGTTCCTGAAAATGAATTTAGGGGGAAAGGTATAGGACTAATATTTCAAAGGAGCATCTCATTCGACATAGATTTCATCAAAAAGAGTTGAAAGCATTTTGCACAGTGACGATTGTCTCCATTGTTTCCATTTGTTATATCGTTTAAAGCATAAAAAGTAGATAATGGTTCCGAAAATGTGTTCTAAAATGAACTCTGTGTTTTGCAATGTGTGGTATTGACGTAAGCAAAATATCCGTTTTGTATTGCAATTGGGTTAGAAATTAAGTCAGCAGTTGCACTGAAACTAAGGATAAAATTCACAATTTGATTTTTCTTGCTGAACATTTTTCCAACTTTTCGTACTTGGATGCAGCGATTAAAACATTTTATATGAAAATTTAATGCTTTGTTTCAACTGAATTACTATCGATGTGTTTTATAAAAGTTATATTCACACGTATGTTTGCACCATTTTTATGCACAAGCGTAACACAATCACACGTAAATAGTAGCGGTGTTTAATAAGTTTTAGTGCGTAAATATAGCAGTGTTTTAGCAAGTTTAATAAGTCAAAAAGCATCTCTTTTGCGGGCAACGTTTTTTCAAAGTTTTTCTATTTTAAAACTTCTTTTTATTTGTTAAAAATGCTCTGTATTGTATTAACTAATATTAATTATTGGTCTTTGTTATCCAAATTTCTAAGAAGGAAATGAATGAGAGAATTAATGATATATCTAGGTTTTTAGGAAATTCGAACGAAAACCCTTGATTTGTTTCATTGCACGCTTCAATCCAATATCCAAACATTCAAATATGTGTAATTTCAGATAATATAACACTAAATAATGTTTTTTGGTTAAAAGATATTGTGTAAAATCTAAATTCACTAATAAATTTACAAATATTCCAGAAAAACAACTGAAATTAATATTTTAAAAAATTGCGGAGCAATAAAAAATAAAGTAATATGAAACAAAAGAAAAGAGAACGAGATTAGAAATGCACATGGGAGTCGGCCTCCCCCTTTCGCCCATAACTGCAAAAGCAGAAGACATATGTGCTTTACGCATCGTGGGCCTCTTGCGTAGTGGTGGCCGTGAACGGGTCGCCGTGAACGGGTCTCGGCTCCGCCGCCGACGCCGCGCTGTGCGGTCACAGCCGCCCACAACTTACGACCGCCGCCTCTCGCCCCCCCTCCCCGTCGCGTGCCCCGCCCCGCCCCGCCCCGCCCCGCCCCGCCCCGCGGCCGCCACCACCGCTCCGCTTCGGGCTCTTCGTATTTAATTTACTCACGTTAAACCCGCTGCGACGCCCTTGCCGCCGCCCGCCGGAGAGGCGGAGAAGGAGGGGAGGGGAGGGGCGGGGCGGGGCGGAGGTGGCGAATTATGGGCTGCCGCCCGCACAGGACGCGCCCGCCGCCTCCTCGCCCACTGCCCGCTCACCCGCCCGCTCTCGCCCGCGCAAGAAAACAGGAATAATTGGCGCTGAGGTTGCGCGACCTGCGGGGGTAAAGCAGACTCTGGGAGAGAAGCGTATCATTTAATACACCAAACTAAACGCGTGGTATTAATAGAAATAGATAGTACTGCGAGTAGTTTTCAATTAATGAAATTTTTTAAAATAGCAGTTGGCTTAAAAGTGGTTAGAAAGAGCAGAATGAAGACTCTAAATCTAGGATCTCAATGCGTCGATTTTTATACCTCAAAATTTGAATTATTCCTCAGTGCTATAGGTAACAGACCACTCTCAAATGTATGATTTAACTAAATTATTTAGTTTGAACCAAAATAAGAACGCAGTTCAAGTTTTAATGATTATGAAGTTTAATTTTTAATTTGTTTCTAGTTATTAATATCTTTGAATTTTTATTCATAAAGAAGATTGTACACAGAAACAACGGAACCTCAATGACTGTTCCTCGTTACATGTACTCTTAGATGTCTTTATTTGGCCCTGCAGTGACACTGGCGCTGCAGTGACATCGGTTGATTCACTGAGCTACTGCTTCCGATTTAACCGAACTCTAACCTTTAAGTTTCTGGATCATAATTTTCTACTCATCGCAATGTTCACGAGTTAATTCATCAAATAATTGGTTGTTTGATCTTCGAACGCCTCTAATAACACAAGTGAGTTGTGCTCAATTATTTAATGGAACGAAGTATCATGTTGACGCATGGGCATTGCATATTACCATTGCAAATGAAATCAACCTACTCGTATGATATTTTGAGGATAGCATAAAACAGTTTCTTTATTAAGATTAAAGTCGGTTAGTACGAACTTACTTTTGTTATTGACACTCTGATCTTTTTATCATGATTGTGTGTTTGTTGAACATGGATCATATCATTGTCTATGTTTCTCACGTTTGATGCAGAACACAATTGCTAGTTCTCTAATGGCAATGAGTGACAAGCATCTTAGGACTTCACGTGAATTACCTTTAACACTCCAATGCCCATATTTCTCGATAAGCTCATTCTACAATGTGTTTCTAATATACACCTATAGGAATAATTACTTCACATTAATGTGGTGTGTGACTCTTACTGCTGATTTGGAACGATGTTACACTCGTTTTGCCTTACATATATAACAAACCCAATGTATCTGAATCCATTTCTCTTCTGTCTTTTTCATCGATATTCTGTCATTACCGTTACATTTGCGGTCGTCAATGGTGTAACGGTTAGCGTATCGGAGTCTTATACTAAAGTTCGCTGGTTCACAACAGATCGATGCAGTGGACTTTTAAGGGCAAAACAGTCCTTCGTACGCCTTCCTTCGGCGGGGAAATAAATCCGGCTGTCCCATGTTAGTAGATTTCCTGCATGTAAAAGATCCTTCAGCCTAAATGAAGCCTCTGAGCTATATTCAAATTTGCCTGTTTCGCCGCCCAAGTAATACCTTCTTTCCCCCCTAGTTCGTGAAAGGAGCGTAGTGACATTTGCTTGGTCAGACGGAAGAGCAGGCCTCATGGCTTGAGTCGCGCCACTCCTCAAATAAGGCGTCAATTCAATGCTATTCATATTTCTTCAAAACGTAGATGCTTGTTTCAATACATATCTTACTTCTTTTAGTCTTTTAATCATAATTGAAATAATATAATTTACTAAGTGACTACTTTCATTCCATAATAATGAACTGATCCTCAATAAGCAAACGTTTCATTAGATATAATAAGTTCCTAAAACCTGTGTCAGTGGACTACACAATTTCACAACCATACTAATGTTAAGAATAAAATGTTGAGATATGGATACTGTTAATATCCTAGGCAAAGCCTTTAGTTTCTGTATCTATAAATTGGGCATTTCCGAGAATGCCGAAATTCATTTATTTTCATAGAGGTCAGCTAAATTATATTTTTTACTTCTTGCTTTTTGTAATTTCGTGCTCCATTCCTTTGTATGAAACGTGTTATTATTAATCCCGTTGTATTAATTGTGTGCTCGTATGGCTTTTATCATTGCGTCGTTGGTGCATCTTCCGTTGATCTTTCCGCCTTCTCCTTCGACCAACCTTCCTCCAACCTCCCCCTTATCCGCATTCGACCCGCGTGCACCGTTACTCAGCCATCCCCCTGAGACTGCCTTATACGCTTGGTTCCCCCACCTACTCCAGACTTCACTGGCTACGTCATCACTGTCGCCTCCACAGCTCGTACATCCGCCAGCATCATATCTACAAACGCCGCTTTCCGCTATCACTACCGAACATTCAACCGCTAGCTAGCTATCACCACCGCAAGCACCCCGTTATCACCGTCTCTCCCCACCCCGTCACACTTTCACCCAGCATCAAACTTCACTCAACAAAATTGCCCCCACCGCTGCCTGCCGGTATAATTCGACCAGAATCCACGCTTGTGCACTTCCGCCGTTTCTTCTCCTTCCACACAACTCTCGTCGTGATCCCCATACTCCTTCGCCACCGACGTCAACGCCATAAATATATTCCTTGCTTCTGTTACTATGTCCGGCGTGGCAGCTACCTCGGTTTTTCCGCCGTCATGCTCATTCCTACACAACCACCTCTCCTGCACCGTTAACGCTATGAACTCCGCTTGATCACCACGACTATCACTCTACCATCACTAATGCCGTTGACACGTCTCTGCAGCCGCAGCTTCATTCGCTCAGGGGCGCGCTGCGGGCAAAACGCGACCGTCACCGCAGGCGCAACCCCGTCCCCACCACTCCGTTCGTGCGAATTAAGACTAACGCACCGCGAGCGCCGATAAATCATTGGCGCCGGCCACCGCAGTCTCCACGCGCGCAGTGCGCGGCTGGCTGCGAATAGACGGCGTGCGCCTGGCGGGGCTAGGCAGGACGGCGCGACAGGCCGGGGGGAGGAGCGGGGACGAGCGGCGGGGACGAGCGGCGGGGACGAGCGGCGGGGACGAGCGCGGGGACGAGCGGCGGGGACGAGCGGCGGGGACGAGCGGCGGGGACGAGCGGCGGGGACGAGCGGCGGGGACGAGCGGCGGGGACGAGCGGCGGGGACGAGCGGCGGGGACGAGCGGCGGGGACGAGCGGCGGGGACGAGCGGCGGGGACGAGCGGCGCGGAGGAGCGTAGCGAGGGGCGGGGTGGGGGGGGGGGGGGGGAAAGGGGGGGGTTGGAAAGGAGCGGGGAGAATCAGAGCTGGGGTGGGAAGAACGGGACATGAGTAGGCGGCAGCAGGGAGGAGGAGGCAGAGAAGAGCGTATTGGTGGCCCGACAGGCGTAGTGGGGCGGGACGAGGTGCGGGTGGGCGGGTGGCCGGGGAGCGGAGCGGGGGGGTGGACAGGGTAGTCAGGGGCGTCCCTGTCTGCGCGTCCGTCAGCGGAAACATACGGAGGGAGGATGGACGGGAGGAGGGACGCCCCGAGTGCCGAGCGGCGTTCATCTTGCATGAGGCGTCGCCCTCATTGACCCAAAGGGCCAGTGGCGGCGTCGGTCCACAGTGGCGCTGCAATCTGAAGGCATGCGTCGCGCTCAGCGTGGGAGTATTTGCCAAGAGGAAATTGAAGCGTGTGATAATCTATCAATAATCCAGCCATTTGCGAAGTCTAGAATACCGTGAGCGTGATTTAGAAACGCTTGTTTAATGGAGAATCTGTATACGTATCTTAGAGAAGTGTTTAAGTAGGAATTTATCTGCACAAAAAGTATTAGAATTTACATTAGAAATCGTAGAAGAAACATGTCGTTGGTTATCGCTGAGTAAAAAGAGGATCCCTATTGAAAATTAATTTACGAGATGTCAATTCATTTATCCATTTATTAAACCACTTTAGGTATCATGAGTATACTCGGCTTTTCATTCTCCTCGTCCTACTTCTTCTTCTTCTTCTTCTTCTTCCCCTGTTTATGTTTCTCTTCAGTTTGTATTAATTTTCGTGTCTTGGAGATCATAGCAACAAAATATAAAGTACGTACAAATTAGTTTCATTGAGCTAATGTCAAGAGGAAATGAATAAAAAACTAACATACATTGGTGAGTACTTTCTCTGTGTTACGCATCTAGTGACTTACATCCTGGCACAGTTTACGCTGCCATAGGTAGCGCGATCGTGAGTTTTTTTGATATAACTGTAGCTACCGCTGCTTTCAACTTACCCAACGTTGCTATCCGTTCTGCTTACTCTTGAAGATTGTCAAATAAAACACTTGAAGTTCCAACAATAAGAAAAATATGTTGTTCGGTAGTTCTGGATGGCAATTCAATCGACAACCTTACCTGCTCCACCTTCGCGGATATCTTCTTTCTGTATTGTTGAACCATCGATGAATTATATCTAATACTTTCCCCAAGATTTCGCCAATCTTCTAATTTCTTGAAGACATGACTAATTGGGTATTTAAACAGTATTTCACATTAAATACTCCCGCATCCTCCTCTTTTCAATTCTATCTAGCCTCCTCCAAAACAAACGTTTCTCCATTGCAAACCAATACATTACTCAACCGTTCGTTCCCTTAGGAGTTGACACACTTGCATCAAGTTCTATTTTCATTTCGTAACATTCTGACTCAACACAATTCATTCTTCCTTTGAGACTCAAGCTCACTCGCAAATTTTCTTCAACAGCGTGCTTACGCTATTCGGTGTTAGTTAGTTAGTTGTTAGTTAATGCCTTATTTTACGTGGCGAGACTCGGGCCATCAGGCCCGCTCTTCCGTCTAACCACGCAAATTTCGTTACGCTCCTTTCACCACCTAGTGGAGAAAGGAGGTATTATCTTGGGCGACGAAACAGGCGGATCTCAATTTTGCTCAGAGGCTTCTTTTAGGCTTGAGGATCTTTTACATGCAGTAAATCTACTAACATGGGACAGCCGGCTTTACTTCCCCTCCGAAGGAAGGCGTACGAAGGATTTTTTCGCCCTTAAAAATCCACGGCTTCGATCGGGTTTGAACCCGCAAAACTCGAGTACAACAGTCCGGTACGCTAACCGTTATACCACCGAATCCGGTGTCTTTGTGACAGCGCAGCAAGACAGACAGGGAAATTAGTTGGGCGCCTTTGATCGCGGCATTTCTCCCTACCTAGCAACGCGTCATCCTCTAGCGTGCCTGCGCGGAGGTTCCGTACCGCCATCTCGATGAAGAGCATCCCGCTAACCTCGCGACTCGTCACACTTCATTCTCACTTCAACAAATCTCCATTTTTTCGTCACTGTCGCGGCCATGCGGTTGCTGTAAAGCCCCATCGCTACTCGACATCTTAACGGTCCGAAGCCCTTACCCTTGTCGCAAACTATATTTATGATGTCTCACGTTTTCTCCAACATCCCCGTTATTCGTTCTCGACACTTACCATCATTCTTGTCACCCCTCCGTTCCTTGATTTGATTTGATTTGATTTTTTTGTTTCCGGGCGCGTCAACTGCTTTGGTTATTTAGTCCCGTTAGTGTACAGCATGTTTTTTTCTCGGGAGATGGCGGTGATCTTCCCCCGCTGGATGGCGAGATCCGGCGACGACCTTCCGTCGGCTGGCGGGGTTTCCCCCTAACCAGGACTCTCCCACCAGCGGGGCACCGCCCCAGCCGGGACAAGCTCTAAGCTCCTGACCGGTCTCCCGGAATATGTGGAAGTGTAGTGCATGTTAGTGTAAGTGTGTGTGTAAGGAGGAGAGGATAGGATAAGGAAGAGGAATGTATGGGGTGTAACCTAGGACCTCCCGGTCAGAGGCGCTGCAGTGATATCAATTGATGCTCTGAGCTACCGCTCCCGGTTCCCTTTAACATCTCCAGTGATATTGCCGTAGTTTCTTCACGCTCTTACCTCTTGTTTACGTTCAATGTGTTATTTGGCGCTAAGGAAAGTCCCCAAAATATTTATATTTGCAATAAAATGAGATCAACATCTTCATTAATGCAGATATGAAAAAGCATATTTAAGCAAAAAGATAAGTGCATCATAAATATGTATCTAGAAGCATTGTAAATGAACGTTGAAAATATATTGCTGCGGTCAAATGAATATCCAATTAACAAAATTATGCATCGTTTTAGCATATATAGTTTTCAAAACAAGTTGATGGTGAATTGAGAGACGTTTCATTGATATATCTTAATTTTCCATTTAATTAGACTAATTGGAATCTAATTGAAATAATTTCCTTTTATTTCATCACCATCTATTTACTCCTTTTCCCAACATATTTCATCACGACATTCAGAATAAGCAATTGTGAATCGCATGAAATGCCTAGGATCACGATACCGTTCCCTCTTGTTTAATGAAACGAATGAAGAGTTATGAGAAAACACCCAATGTTGAGATTCTGAGGAGTACTGAAACATAATACATCCTCCTATTTTCACCTAAAAGGCGTAAAAACACAATTCGCTTCTGCGGTGAGTTAATCCATGTATCATAGGAGGAACAGCAGCGGTCGGAGAAGAGTTTGTAGCATCGATTTCGGCCTGAAGCGTGTGCGTTTATATGTCACGCCTGTGATACTGTGAATTATGCCGTTACGTAAGCCAACACCACGGGCTGGAGGGTTCAAGACAGAAATAATATGATTCTATACTATTGCAAAAGCTTGGGAAAGAATTTCCACCAGCAGTATACGATCAATAGATTGGACATTATTTTTGCCTCATTTATAATTTCCTCCATACACTTATCGTCTCCTATGTTATTTCAATACTCTACATACCTTTTGCGGATCTCACACGCAACCAATGTTTATAGATTAATTGATTGATTTTTCGCGTTTCCGGGCACGTCAACTGCTTTGGTCATTAGTCCCGTTAAAATAGTGCATGCTTTTTCTCGGGAGATGGCGGTGATCTTCCCCCGCTGGATGGCGAGATCCGGCGCCGACCTACCGTCGGCTAGTGGGGTTTCCCCCTAACCAGGACTCTCCCACCAGCGGGGCACCGCCCCAGCCGGGACAAGCTCTAAGCTCCCGACCGGTCTCCCAGAATGTGGTAGTGTAGTGCGTGTTAGTGTAAGTGTGTGTGTAAGGGGAGAGGATAGGAGAAGGAAGAGGAAGGAAAATTCGCGCGCGATCCGCGGCCCGTTTGACAGGGTACTGCTCCGGCATTCGCGCGGTGTTGATCGGTGAAACCACGGAAAACTACCGATCAGAGCAGCCGGCCGCTAGAATTCTCCTCCAGGCAGCGACTGAATTCGACTTAGCCGAAAAGCTAGATTCGAAAATCCTGCCGCCCTTAGGAATCGAACCTAGGACCTCCCGGTCAGAGGCGCTGCAGTTGATGCACTGAACTACCGCTCCCGGTCAATCTTTATAGATGAGTTCTCTGAAGAAAGAGAAGTCCATGGAGAATTGACGTGAACCGAAAACCAAAATCTAAACTACCTAGTACAGGCAATCAACTGGAAAATGATCTCGTGTATTTTGAGATATCAACGTGTAAACTAAATTTATTTATGCATGTGTCGATTTTCTGATGTGTTCTGTTTGATATTATCAAGATTATTATTCCATGGCACAACAAATTTCATTAACAACAAAAGTTTCCATGAGCTATCTAAATCTCTCTTGATCCCTTAGTACAACATGAGTCGGATTTCTCTACAGCAGAGCGCAAACTTTCAACACTGCAGGTGTAATTTTAATTTCCGCTTTAAAGACTTTTTTCGCACTTAAATTACTTCAACCTGAAATAACATTTTTATGTCTTTGTTATATCCAAATAGGTGCATTCTGTAAATGACCTGAAGAGCACCACAATACGGTTTCTTCTGTGAAATAAAAGTGCGTAGAATGTGTGAGGAAAAGTATGCTACTATTTATCTTCCGTTTTAAATGAATGGTTTAGAAAAGTATCGGTAGAATTGTAGACATCATTTTGTATCGAAATGAAAATTATTCGTGCGTTTGAAAATTATTATGTGTTCTTCGTCGTGTTTGCAAACAATTTTAATTGCGCATGGCTGTGAAAAATATTCAAGAATATGAACATCGCCATACTTTAAAATATTTAAAAAATCTTATATGTATCATATTCTTTAATCATCAGTAACAGAAATTAGTTTTCAGGGATAACGTTTATGTAGATAATAAGTTACATTGATTTTATTTTCTTGTATATTCGAACGTTTTTCTTGCCCTTTCTGGATTCATTGTCATTCTATTACTATTGTTAATTTATTACTAGTTTCTATCTTGTTGATTTAATTTTTGCTGCAATTTTAACGAAAAGTTTTTTGACTTTTGAATTGGCAGTTTGTCTTTTCGAAACTTTGCTATCAATATTTTTTTTTTTTTGGTTTTGTTCGTACAACCTTTAACAAAATGTAATTCCGTTAGTTTTGGGTTTAAATTTTTTAATATATTTTTTTGATTGTATTATCAGCGGCAGTGGCCTTTAAAATCTTGCATGTATATGGTAGTACCGTTAAGCATCGTTATTTATCTCAAGCTAAATACAATTGTTCAATATAACATTTACTATTTCCCAATTTGAGTTGACTGTTTATGATCTACCTGAACGTTATTTATGATCCACAAGTATTTGCCAAATGCTTGAAAAATAAAACGTATACAATTAGGTTTTTAACTCAAACACCTTTAACACAACAACTGTATACAAAAGTGTATGTAGGTAACATATTTCCAATGCAATGAATGGTCTGAACAATAGTTCCATTCATCGGGAGCACAATTGAATGTTAGGAGACAATCCAAGGGAGCAAGATGTGGCTACAAATTGAAGAATCGATAAGATTGCTCACCTAAAAATGAAACAGAGAAACAAAGAATAAAAATGTAAAACCATTTCTTTGATTATATCACATGTCCACAGCACTGCATTAAGTCTCGCATCAACGACTGTCAGCGAGTTCATTAGCAGTGTGTTTAAGCTATGCCCTCGCCGAATGGGGGACAAGACTGTCCGAGACAAGCGCCCAATGCTCTCTCGCGCCAGTTACCACTCAACTATTGTGCTGCTCCGCGCTTTACCATAACGCCCTCGCGCACCTCATTCTCTTGTGCGCCCCAGACGCCTCACAATCGGCTAATTACGCGCGCGCTGCGGCGCGGCGCGCACCGTCGACAAAATGGCCGGCGGCGGCGGCGGCGAGGTCCGGCAAACGCCATTCCCGCAAATGCCACTTTAACATTTCGCACCTCCGCTCGCGCCCTTTGTCTCTGCGGGGCCCTGTTGCGGAATTGTTTTCGACGCGACGCAACGCGGCCGGCGGGCGTTCGGCGGTGGGCGGGTGACGGGGGCGGAGGTGGCGGTGGTGGTCGCCAGAGAGGGCGTTGGGGGGGGTTTTGAAGAAAGGGGGTGTGGAGGGGACAGGAGGCGTTGCGTGTGGTGGAGGTGGCAGTGGATGTCGCCATAGAGGGCGTGGGGGGAGATTGGGTTTTCGTGTGAGGAAAGGGTGGTAGTGGAGGGGACAGAAGGCGTTACGTGCAGTGGGGGTGACGGAGGTCGTCGGGTGACGGGGTTGCCGAGAATGGAAGGGGGAGGGGAGGCGGGGAAACAGCGAAGGGTGAGGAACGGAGGAGGGAGGACAAGAGGGAAGGAACAAGATGGAGACTGGCGGGGAGTGAGGACCTCAGAGAACGAGGTGGCGGGAATGCTAGGGGTTGGGGGGGGGGGGGCGGGGAGGGGGAGAGGCAGGTCTCGGGGTCTGTGAAGGCGGGGAGAAGACTTCGGAGATGATTGTGGACAGCCAGTGACGATGGGGACTAGCGAAGTTGGCGGGGTTCAGTAGGTGAGGGGGAATTGGGTTGGTCGAATAGAAGGGGGTGGAGGAGAAGGTGGGGGGAAAGGGGTAGAGGAGGGCGAAATGGTAGGGGAGGGACTGGTTTGCGTGTTGAAAGGAGCTCCAAGAGGGGGAGAAAGGGCAGAGGGGGGGGGGGGAAGGCGGGTTACGGTGAGCAGAGAGAGGAGACGCCAACGGAAGCGGCGAAATGGGACAATATGGCACGGCGAGAGGGGAGGAGAGAGGGTGGATAGAGGGAAGAGAAGGAGACGCCAAGAGGGAAGAAGAAGGATTGGCCGGAGGGGAGAGAGGTGGAAGCGATGGACTCGGAGAAGACAGGACAGCGAGAAGGAAGAAGAGGCGACGGCTGGAGAGGAGAGAATGCCGGGCGGTATGCTGCAGGCGGTGCTTGGCTGTGCCGATTTTTGTGCGGAAAGTTGGTGAGGAGTGCGCGGCGTGTCGTTCTGCGTAGGGGAATCCCCGCTGTGCCTCGCGCAACGTGAAGCTGCGAACTGCGGCGTCGCCGTTCAGACCCTGGCAACTGCGCCTTTCGAAAGGGAACTGTTGTTTCAAAACTGGAGAGCGTTGCAATGTTTTTGTGTTGTGCTTTACTATACTTTGGGGAGGTTTTATTGTCTATTTCGGACCTGTGCGGACAGAAGCTTCGGTGGTTGTGAGAAATTTGTTTCTGCCTCTTGCTGTTTAGAGAATTGGAATATCAAATCAAGTTTACAAGTTTACTGTTTGACCCATCATTACACCTCACAAAAGAATTGTATTTAGTTTAGATCAGTTATGACCCTTGAATAAAATCCAGTTTTATAAGAGTAAATTTCCTAACTCAGTATACCTCAGAAATACAATGTCCTTATAAGAAAATATAAGAAAAATAGAATATAACGTCATATAAGAAAATTTTAATATCGCATAATAAAAAGGAAATGCAATGAAATTATCAAACTTTCTGTGTATGTATTTCTGTAATATAAGTCATATAGTCTGTTTAGATACGTACAATTGATATCTGCTAATTTATAGAATTGTGAGGACTGATAAAATAATCAAGTAAAATCATGAAAAAACGCACCGCACAGATTCAGAAGGATGACAATGGAGCTTGACTTCACAATCACAATTCTTCGGCTCTGGATGGAATGATGAAAAAGAACTTCAACGTTAAATTGTATGAATCTTTTAAATACCTGTGTTTAACTTAAGTAATACTTACTTGACCACATGTCTGGCACGTAAATCAATTCAGTTATGGGCACGTATGTGATATCGAATAATAAACTAAACGTTCATACTTTTGAAGAGCTATCATCAACCGATGACATTAAAAACATTTACCTCGCAAAACATAGTCCACAACATAGCATAAATACCTTCAAATTAGCGTTATCAGTTACCCTAGGCAATTAGTGTAGAGGGCCGCCACATATGTGAAGCGCTGAGAAATAGACTGGGACGACGCGTGCGAGGTTGGGCGGCAGGGAGTAGGGCGGCGTCCGGGCGGGTCCAGCGGTGCGCCGCCGTGGGCGATGCAGACGCGTTCCGGCCCGCCCAGGTAATTGCCACGTCGCCCGCGCCGCCCACGGCAACGCTATCAGTTCGCGGGAGCAGAGACAACAAACCCGCTCGCCCCGCCGCCCCGCCGCCCCGTCGTCCCGTCGCCACGTCGCCACGTCGCCCCGTCGCCCCGTCGCCCGTCGCCCGTCGCCCCGTCGCCCCGTCGCCCCGTCGCCCCGTCGCCCCGTCGCCCCGTCGCCCCGTCGCCCCGTCGCCCCGTCGCCCCGTCGCCCCGTCGCCCCGTCGCCCCGTCGCCCCGTCGCCCCGTCGCCCCGTCGCCCCGTCGCCCCGTCGCCCCGTCGCCCCGTCGCCCCGTCGCCCCGTCGCCCCGTCGCCCCGTCGCCCCGTCGCTCTCTATCCACCATTCCCCGCCACTCCCTCACACCATTTTCTCAAAAATGGCTCCAAATTTTTCTTTAAACTGTTGGTTTAGATGGCATAAACGCCATATATCTTCATTATTTTGTTGTTTTTTTTCTAAAAAATTACAAAAATGTAATTGTTTTGATCTGTCTCTCACGTCATTAATAATTGGCGATTGTCGTGAATTTTGTCACATTATTGTGGTTACAAGTACATGAGCTTTAAATAATGTCACATAAAGTTTCTCGAAAACTCAAACCTTTTCTGTAAAAATGAACTCATATTTCCGCATTTTCAGATACGCTCAAACGTAATTATCTAAAAAATTGCTACAAAATTTTTTCTTGAAACTTTTCGTACGAAGAGTGCTAACTGAAGTGTGTAATATGAATCATAATTCATTTTAGTGTATTCGTTTGTTTTTAAAACATTACACAAAGATATATTTTTTTAAATATCTCTTACACCATTAAAATGCACATTTATAGCGATTGCTATAGCATATTGCATTTGTGAGTGGAAGTACTTCAAATTACTTCCAATAAAGGTTTTCGAAAAGTCAAACAATTTCTGTAAAAAAAAAAAAAACTCAAATTTTTCAACAAAAATTTCTTTATATGACCAGGTTTTAACCTTCTTTAATGTTCTTTCAGTAATATTTTGGTTCTACCAGTAGAGAACCCAAAAAATGACAAAACGTCAATAAAATGTACTTTAGGTGGTGATAGATGCCACCTGGCAAAGGGATGGAGCAACA
The DNA here is from genome assembly GCA_964035755.1 of Teleogryllus oceanicus. NCBI lineage: Eukaryota > Metazoa > Arthropoda > Insecta > Orthoptera > Gryllidae > Teleogryllus > Teleogryllus oceanicus. The sequence continues at coordinate 28,854,814 of CAXIVR010000012.1, read as the reverse complement.
ATGTAAAGCTAGCTCAGACCAAAGAAATTAATAACTGACAAGTACGAGAAAGTGTGTGTCATTCTATAGCACTACTAGTTCAATATCTATTTTTTTTTGTTGAACACACGTATTTCATTTTGATGTTCTCAACCTTGTTGCTAGCATCCATTTGCAACGCTGTTTACCATTTTGTTTGATTATTGACGTTTCCTTGCAGGATTTTCGAATTTTTCCTTAGATGTTCATTATTACAGACACTATTATATATTTTAAATTCTTCAGTTTCGAAATATCATAACAGTGGTTTTTATCTCTAATGTTATTTCTCTTGATGTAGTGTTACCATAAAGAACAAATATTTCTCCTCCTGAGATAAAAAAAGCAACTTAGTTTTCTAAATTCGTGGTATCAAGTTTGAAACTCTAAAGATATGTAGAAAACATGGTGTTTAGTTGTTGCTACAAAACGTTAAAATAAATATTGACAAGAAAAATATAATTTCTATACAATGATCTAGCATCTCAAGAATAGTTATTGTAACATTATTTTTTGTTGAGTTAAAAGCAAAAAGAAAATACAATCTGCAACATAAGTGCATAATGGCAGAACACACGAAATATTAATCAAAGTATAAACTGGCATTGCTCGCTTTTATTATTAATACAATTTCCATTGTAATGTAACTGAATCACGTTCATGAACTCTTGAGTGAAACTAACGTTTCTAACGTTTGATGATCCGATGATTTTAACGTTTAGTTTTTGATTCTACTTTTCTAGGTCGACAATTCTATTCATAATTTCAAGCTCTTATAGGCTGTTTGCGGGTCGTTGTTTACCTGTGCCGATGTGAAAAAGAAATTTGGATAATATCTGCCAATACTACAATTATCTTCTTTCGTAGTTCTTCCGCAGTCTACCTCACGCCTTAGAGGGCCAGAAACAATTCGCCAATTGCCCAATTACGGGGGTTCTGCAGAAGGAAAGCTTCGAATCTGCGGGGCCGCACGCACCCATGACGTGGCCGTGCTTCGAACGGAACGGATCTCGAAGTGAGGCTAGCCGCGTAATCCCAGTTAATTCCCAACCGCCGCCCCGCCCCCAACGCTTCCGCGTTCCCCCATTCCTCCCCTCTCCCTCCTCCCCCAACGCGCCTGCTTCCTCCCCTCGTCCACCCCGCCCTCCCTCCTGCGCCAACGCTTCCGCGTTCTCCACCTCTCCCCCGTTCCTGTCCTCCCATCTCCCTCCTCCTCCAACGCGCCTGCTTCCTCCCCTAGTCCACCCCTCCCTCCTGCGCCCCCTGCCCCCAACGCTTCGCGTTCTCACCTCTCCCCCGTTCCTGTCTCCCCTCCCTCCTCCTCCACTTGCGCCCCCCGCCCCCCAACTTTCCCGCGCGCGCCCGCCCGGCGCTTCGCAACTTGCCCGGCCGGCCGGCCGCTCGCGCTCGCAACTCGTCGCGACCGCAAGCCGATTGCTAAGTACCTCGCATTCCACTCGGGGACGTTCGCACGCCATTACGACTGTAATTAGGATCCTTAAACTTTGAATAATTCCTCTCGGGTTGCCTCGCCCCCGCCCCGCGCCGTCCCTCCCCTTATTTTCCATCCCGGTCGCGCCCACACGCCCTGCGGAACGCCGTCTTCCACGCGGCCCGGCCGTTATTGTCGCTTCGAAATCATAAAGGAGCTCTTTCGCAAGTTTGCGACTCAGGAAAAACAGCCCGTGGAGCGACGAGCGGCGGAGAGGGTGGTCGGACTGCCTCTGCCCCGAGGCGAAAGACGAAGCGGAGAAAGGTGGGGGAGTTGTGATTTTCCAAAACGGCGTGACAGGCCGTCGTTTGAGGTCTTTGTGTCGAAAAGGCCAGAGCTTCTCGCCGCATGACCTTCCGCTGCTCTTAACACGCGGGGAGAGGGAGAGGGAGAGGGTGGAAAGAGGCGGGGAGGGGGTGGGGCTTGGGTGGAGAAGAGGGCGGGCGCCGGCCCGACACTTCATTGACGGAAGGAAAACAAAGGGGAGCAGCAGTTGCCGCCTTCCCCGGGGAGGGAGTTGGGAGCTTTTAAGTGTTAAGGTTGGCGGCGCTCGACGCGGGGTGGTGGTGGGGGTGGGTCGGGGCAGGCGGTGCCGTCGGGCCACCGGGTGGTTATGAGCGAACTTTCCTTCGACGCCCCCGAACGCGCGGACGGCGGCGGCGGCGTCAAGGGCGGTCACACGGCGTTGGGTGGCGTTGGGGAGGGCGCTAGGGCGCTGGCAGGGGCGACGGCCCCACACCGGGGAGGGCAATGACGAATGGAAGGCCGGTGGGGTGGCAGTGGCAGTTGCGGCAGGGGACGAAAATCGGGACGGCGGTCATCAAATCGGTGGCTATCGGAGTGGTGGCGGTCAGAGCGGCGGTGATCGGGGCCGCGATGGTCAGAGCAGTGGCATGCACAGCAGTGACGATCGGACCGGCGATGGTCAGAGCAACGATGATCCTGGCGGTAGGGGGGGGTTGCGTGGCAACGGCGGCGGCGACCGCGATGACGATGGTTAGAGCGGTGACGATGGCGGTGTTCGCGATCAGAGTGGACAATGGCGATGGCGATGAGAGCTGAGACGATTGCGCTGTTGGTGATCAGGCGGTGACAATTGTAGCCGCGGTGGTCACAACACCGGAGATCAGACCTGCAGCTATTGCGTTGGCGGTGGTCAGAACGGCGGCGGCGATGTAGGGAACTATGGTGGCAAACATGGACATTAAGCGCCGTTTTTCTTCTTTTTTAATTTCACCGCGGATCGCACGGGTGCATAAACGTTGTAGCAATGGAGGAAGAAAGTCGTGTGTTGCTAAATTTGCATTTCGTGGGTTACAACGTTTTTGCCGGCAGGTATTCAATAATTTACACTTCATTTGAAAATGCAAACTGATAAAATTGGCAAAATGAGAGTTGAATGTTTCGGATAGAAGTATTTTATTAATCAAACCACGTATTATCAGAGAGCAGTAAATAATTAAAGTATGTGCTTTAATTATTTGGTGGATTTGGTAGATGTATAGTGTTCTTCCAAGATAAAGATTTAATCCGACTCCTCTCGCCACAGATTAAAGAATGAAATGTTTTTGTGTACATTTGTTGCATCGACATCCCAGAACTTAAGTCAAAATATGGTAATAAATATGGCGAGTGTATTAGTAAGATAAGTTTTGATTCTATGAATAAGAATAAACGTATATTAAGAATATTTTGTGACTTAATAATACATTCCTAATACTGTCTTAATACAATTCCTAATACCATGATCTAAAGACCTAATTAGTTATTTGAATGGTTGTTAATTTTTTTGTCTATCTTCAGGATGGTTGTTATCTACTTATCCAATGATATTTTCGATCCTTCCTTTTTTATTCCTTTTTATCCAAGCATGAATTGCATCTGTAATTATAAAAATTGTTTTCTTCATTTTCTACTGGTACTTATCGTTGGAGGATTCACTCTGTTATGTGGTCTAAAGTTGACAAGATTATGTCAGTCTTGTAGCATGACAAATACGCCACAGGTAGTCCGTGGACACATCTCGGTGCTTGTACCGATATTGTGGGTATAGAGATCAAATCTCTCGTTTGCAAACAGACACGTTGCACACATCACACGACCCATCGCGGTACCGGGAGCGGTAGCTCAGTGCATCAACTGATGTCACTGCATCGCCTGTAACCGGGAGGTCCTAGGTTCCCACTCCCCACGGCGGCAGGATTTTCGACACTAGCTTTCCAGCTACGTCGAATTCAGTCGCTGTCTGGAGGAGAATTCTAGCGGCCGGCTGCACTGATCGGTAGTTTTCCGTGGTTACTCCGATCATCACCAGGCGAATGCCCGCGCAGTACCCTACCAAACGGGCCACGGACCGCGCGCGATCTTTCCTTCCTCTTCCTTGGCCTATCCTGTCCCCTTACACACACACATACGGTAACGTACACTACACTAACACATATTTCGGGAGACCTGTCGGGAGCTTAGAGCTTGTCCCGGCTGGGGCGGTGCCCCGCTGGTGGGAGAGCCCTGGTTAAGGGGAAACCCCACTAGCCGACGGTAGGTCGTAGCCGGATCTCGCCATCCAGAGGGGGAAGATTACCGCCCTCTCCCACCTATCCCGAGAAAAAACATGCACTACACTAACGGGACTAATTACCGAAGCAGTTGACGCACCCGGAAACACGAAAATAATCAATCAATCAAACCCATCGCTGTCTTGTTCGATTACAAACACCCCGAGGTAGCCCGTAGGCCTATCTCGATTCTTGTGGCATTATTGTGTGCGTCGAGAGACATTTTATGTCACTGACAGAGGTCGCTTTAACACTGGTCGCCTAAACTCTCAAATGGTGGGGTCAGAAACAGGCTTTAGAGAGACTAGATCTTATAGGCAATTCAAAGCGTACTCAGAATATACCCGTTGAATTACATTACAACTGAGGGATCAAGAAATGTCACAGCCATGAGCAACTCGTATTGGTTTCTAATGCTCGTACACTACACAGGCATGCGAGGATAGAATTGATATTGTTCGAAAGGTGATGCGTGCTGAGTAGCGAAAACTCACCACAGCACAGCCTTCAGGTAAACAATTCTGCGAAAGCAGGGATCGATACTCTCCTCAGATTGACATTACTACTGCACGTCATCCTTGACAATCTCTATAGCTGCTTTATAGTATCATTTACAATTATAACGTTTGTTTTATATAGGTATTATATTCTCTTATTTTTTGTGTTCGTGGTTAAATACTCATACTAACAGAAACGTCTTTGACAAAATTAAATCACCAAATTGTATTGTAGTATTCCCCCTCCTCGGGCTTATTTTGTACCGCCGACAGCCGGTTACCCTTTACGTCCAGATGGGACGCATATTCGACCATAGACTACACTAACGCACTAGCGGGCTACTCTGAATTGGCAGAACGCGAGGCCCTTTGCGACAACACAGACATGAGAGACAAGGGACAAACAACTATGAAAAAATTAAAATTGACAGTTGAAAAAATATAAAGGGGAAATGAATTGCGATATTTTACTTCCCGAAAGCTTTTTAAATATTTTATGCATTTAAAACCTAAAGTGAAATAACAATATGGCACCTCATTTCTTTGAAAATATTTCATTATTGCAACTAATACTTCATCCTGCTTATTAAATACATTTATGTTCTTAAAGTTTCAGTGGTGCCTTTGAAATTACATTTGGTAAAGTTTGGTGTGCGCTTAATCAGTACTGCGTTTATTCTACCCAATTACGAATGACGTGATATCAGGAAGAAACACGTTAAACCAATTTCTCAGAAATGTTTCCCGTGTTTGCGGCAAGGGAGTAGCCAAAGCGTGTTTTCTTATTTTAGTGACCTAAAAAATTCACTCGCGCTTCCAAGCGAGTCATGAATGATGAAAGGGAAGGAGCTAGTGAATTAGAATTTCCCCTGACTAAGGCCTTCAGCATTCATATTGCATGGACCTGGTTTGCGCTGACGTCATTTTACTCCGCGTTCCTCGTTTCTACCTTCAGCAAGGGCAGGATGCTCCCTAAAAACACGAAATTCGACCTACATTATTTGCATGCAGCTGAGGGAGAATTTTCTGCTCTTCGTCCTCCAGATATTCGCATTCAAATTACGAAAATGAGAGGTCTTTTATTGTATGTTGTATTTGCATCTGAAAATAATACACATACTTTCAAGTTTACGTTTTCTAAGAAAAAAATTATTTGCGTAATGAAATGAGTCTGTGGTCTTCTTTGGAAGAGAAATAATGTTAATCAAAGCAAACGAAAAATTTACTTTGTATTTGAACAGAGAATGCTTTGAATATATAATCATTTCATGAGATTTCGCCCGTCATTTTTTAAAGAGAAGCCCTAAGGTGGGTTCATGGGCAGCATACTAGCTTCCCGTAGTGCTATCCCGGGTTCGATTCCCGGTTCGGGCAAAAATAGAGGTGCTGGTGACCTTTAAAACTGTCTTTGTTGCTGTTGCTTGTGACGACGAAATGTCAAGCAGGCGGAGTTAGCTAGTTACGTTGAAGGGAATGCATTATGTTCCCATGTCTTTCTTACCCCTTCCCCTTCCCAAGTGTGGAACTAAATTAGGCACAGGCGTGGACGACACTGTTAGCTAGCCGGAAAAGTTGGACAATCGACCTAACATTTTGCATGTGTTAATTGTTAGAAATTAAATGAAGTTCAATATATTTTTACCAAACGTCTGATTCGTTGTGAATTCTAGGTTTTGATACTTTTATTCCAGATTAAAAACTAGTTGATCTTATATTCAATTTGATCTAGATACAATAATTACTTTTCTCGCAAAAGATAGGACTATAATATTGGTAATAATTTTAATGATTTAGAAGCGCACAGTGTTTTCGGGTAACTCAAGTAAAAACGCCTTATTTTATAGCATGTTAATGAGATCTATTAGGTAAATATATTTTTATTTATAATTTTGTTATATTATGTATTAAAAATGTCGTTATCGTCTCTATTATTTCAGTATACATACCTTTTGCGGCTCTCACAGACAACCAATCTTTGTAAATTAGGTATATAAAGAAAGATAATTTCACGAAAACGTGGCGAACTGAACTTTGATTTTTAAAATATGAAATATTTGTTTGAAAAAAGGTTTGAAAATATTCACATCAAATGCAACCCGCAACACTCCATCAGATTTTTTAATCTATAACTTTAAGTAATTCCTCAACTAAGCGTTTTAAGGCATTGGAAACTAAACTTTTGAGGCCAGAGGCCTCAAAGAAACGTTCCTCACACCGTAATCTACAGGATGATCTTCTTGAACATTCTATTAGATTTTTGCTGGTTCAACGACTCTCGATTCTACCCCACCTATTCAGAGCTCGGAGAATCTGCAACTGTATGTGAAGTTAAACGAATTACTTGATATTATACGCGACTGAATTACATGAGTGTACCTCTCTGCTCGGTAATAACGGTAAATAACAATATTTTGTATTGACAAGGGTGTACAGTTTTGTAATAAATTACAAGGAGACATATAGAACAAGTGACGAAGGATAATAGGGTCTTAAAGAAAAAAATATATTACAGGATTAATGTGGAAATGGGAAAATAGGGTTAGGGATGGAAAAATGGTGGGGTTCAACATGCGAAAGTTCTCGCACGTGTATGCTGGTATTTTATAAACTGAATGCGAAAAAAACGACGAGGCAAGTAACAAACAGTATGAAACGATTTCCGTAATGAACGTTTTAAAAAAAGCAATTACTTGCATAGTAACAATTCACATGTGTAGGTTAAATCACGAGATATTGACGTTATAGTCTCGAAAAAAAACTGATTTTGTCAAAAGTGACAGCTTCTTCTATTTTTAAATATCAGCGCTTTCATTAAGAGCGAAGACAAACACCAAGTCGTTTCCCTTCTTTGTCCTCTTGAGAAAATCTCCTCCATCACACCTCTTAAGTCTCATTCACAATGCAAACATAAGCATAAGCATGGCGTTAACATAAAAGTTAGGACTACGTCTAGAAGTGGACTCATTCACAATGCGTTCGCATAAGCATAACACGTAAGACGTTAACTTAAGAGCTTGCAAGCTTCTGTGCTTTGCTTATGTCAGACATAAGGAATGAGCCAATCACAGTTCGATAACTCAAAATCGAATATCGAAGTCGATCGTCGAAGATCGAATATCGAACTATTCGTGTGCTGCGTGGTTGTGTTTGTCGTATTTGTTTGATATCTCGAAATCGATTCTCATATCCAACCAATAGTAAACTAGAATGTCTCTTTTCCTTTAATTTTAATTATTTCTTTTTATTCATTTTTAGGCGCCTTTAGTGCTTGGTTCGAACTGAGTAACCGCCTAGTCCTGGAACAACTCTACCTCTCGCAGCAGCGTTCTTGGGAGACACCTTGTGCCGGCAAACGGGTGGGGGCGCGGCGCGGCGCGGGGTGGGGTGGGGGGCGAGCTACTTGTTCTATAAGCCTCCGAAAACAATAGCGCCTCAACTTCTAAATGTCAGGGCGGCTGGAAGCAAATTGATGTTTGCGAAGAAGGAAATTAGCTGTTCCTCCCCGCAAGGGGCGAGGGTGGGGGGAGGAGGGCGGACGGGGTGAAAAAGTGTAAAAGCTCCAGCAAAGTGAGAACGCTCTACCAGAAGGAAGGACGGAAGGAAGGAAAGGTTGGGGGAGAGTGCAGGAAAGAATGGGGTTCTTCTCAAAACTGTGCAAGCAATCGGCGAGGAATCGATATCCAATATTTATGATTGAAGCCTCTTTCTATTTGCGGTTGCTAACAGAAGTCTCTTTCTCGGCAATTAACGCTTTTTACGAGCTTTCTAAGGAAAACGGTAAAATACTTTGAGGAGTTAGTTTTTTTTTTCAACACTTTAATGTTTTTGAATGCGTGAATATTAATACTTCGTGATGAAAAACTTTTTTAATGTTCATTTTGCGAAATCGGTACTGCGAAAGTCACAATAAAAGATTTCAATACCTTTTAATATTCCGTATATTTAGATAGCAGACTTTTTTTGACATCTCGTGTTACCTGAACTTTGAACATCTGAACTGCATCATAAAGTGTTTCATGATAAAAAGTAATATTTCGAAATCATGATAGATAAACATATTTGGAAATGCATTCTCATTGAGTTGACTGATTTCGAATTTTTATCTACATGCGAAAAAGTATTCCAACGGACTCATCGTCAGTTGTTTCGTAACTTCACTTCGTCATTTTAACACATATAGACTACACACAATTTTTTTCATAGTTCCATGTTCTCAATGACAATAACGGGGATTCGAGTAACAGATGAGTGGACGGCGGGGGCGGACGGCGGGGGCTGACGGCGGGGGCTGACGGCGGGGGCTGACGGCGGGGGCTGACGGCGGGGGCTGACGGCGGGGGCTGACGGCGGGGGCTGACGGCGGAGGGGGCTGACAGCGGCGGGGACTGACAGCGGCGGGGACTGACAGCGGCGGGGACTGACAGCGGCGGGGACTGACAGCGGCGGGGACTGACGGCGGCGGGGCTGACGGCGGCGGACGCTTCCTGGATGCACAGTAGAGATGGCGGCCGAGGCGGCCGTCGTGGGGATGGTGGGAATGGGTTGGGACAGGGAAGGGCGGGCGTTTCACCGTACTGCCTGAACAATGGCGCATTATGCGACGCCGTCTGCAGCGCTACAAAGCGCCGACAGACACCTCCTGCGGAGGCGTCAGCGCTAGCGCTACCTGTCGGGCTTTCGGTGGAGGCAGACGAGCCTATTTCGCGGCCCCCTCGCGCGCACGCGCTGCCTGGCTCTGCTACGTCCCTTTGCTGCCACGAAAATCCGGGTGGGTGCAGCAATTTTTGTGTATAAGTGAGCATTATTTTTATCCTTTTCCCTCCAAATTTTGTATTTAGTAATTTTCTTTTGCAGATAAGCAGTTTTTGGGATAATTATGAATTTTTTATGCTCAGCTTTCCTTGACCGAACCCGTGTTATAAGGGGAGCGTTGCGTGATCTTGTGTGGTAGATTGATTTCCGTTCGAAATATCCATTCAACACAAGTCGCAAAGAAATCAAAATTATTAATAAAAATTAATATATGACAATACGGATATCATTGGATTCGTCTTTTTATTCTCGTCACGAGGGACTGGTTCCATTAAAAAAAACAGTTATCTCTATATCTCGTAAAATACAAATGATAAAATAGAAACGAATACATGTGTCAATTAGCACCATTCCATCAGGCACTTTTCGTGAAATTTCCATAGCAATAACTTCTATAATTTAAAGACTGCAGGAGGTGCTGAAGTTATGTGACTCATGCTGTATAATAGGTGACGTATTACGTACTACTCGGAAAATGAAACTTCATCATTCATTTGATCCTTTGGACACCAGTATCATCCCTAGACCTCTAGAGCTCGTCTCTAGACCTTTGGACACGGTCTCTTAATGTAAAAAGAGAAACCTGTTAGATATATGCAAAAGGAGATTGGAGAGAAAAATGCTGAACATCAATCTAAGAGACAAAGTCAAGAGTGCTGATATTAGAAGCAAGACAAAATTAAGACACAGCACAAGAGGCAAACATTAAAATGGAGATGGGAAGGACATATCAGCCGACTTGACCCGGAAAGATGGACTCACAGTCACTCAGTGGGACCCAAGAGTAGGATGGAGAAGTGTAGGAAGACAAAGAAAAAGGGGAAGACGAATTTGTTAGCAAATAGGTAATTTATGGGACCGCATAGCTAGAGACAGGTAAAGGGAAAGAAGTGACAAATGAATTCTAGAAAGAACAAATTTGTAAATTATATTGTAAATAGTAGTTAAATAATAGTTTAAGATAAGCGAGTAAGATAAGTGAAATTAATGAGTGCATTTAGTATTGTCTCTAGACTGCAACCGGGAGCGGTAGCTCAGTGCATCAACTGATGTCACTGCAGCGCCTCTGACCTGGAGGTCCTAGGTTCGAGTCCTGACGGCGGCAGACTATTCGACACTAGCTTTTCAGCTAGGTCGAATTTAGTAGCTGTATGGAGGAGAATTCTAGCGGCCGGCTGCTCTGATCGGTAGTTTTCCGTGGTTTCTCCGATCAAAACCAGGCGAATGCCGGAGCAGTACCCTACCAAACGGGCCACGGACTGCGCGCGATCTGTCCTTCCCATTCCTTGTCCTAACCTCTCCCCTTTACACACACACTTACATAACATGGACTACACTACCACATATCCCGGGAGACCGGTCCGGAGCTTAGAGCTTGTCCCGGCTGAGGCGGTGCCCCGCTGGTGGGAGAGTCCAGGTTAGGGGGAAACCCCACTAGCCGACGGTAGGTCAACGCCGGATCTCGCCATCCAGTGGGGGAAGATCACCGCCATCTCCCGAGACAGAAGAAAAGCATGCACTACTCGAACGGGACTAATGACCAGAGCAGTTGACGTGCCTGGAAACACGAAAAAATCAATGAATCAATCTAGAGTACATTAGTTGGCCGCAATGGAAATGGGCTGCATGTCAGCACGGGGGTTGAGTCAGTGCTTTGCCGGGCGACCATCGCCTAGATTCATCAAACGATTTCTTTTTTTTGACGACCAATAAAATGTCCTCCCTGAATAATACCCCTCTGAATTGGATCCTTTACTCAGGTATCAAAGAGTATGAACTTCGTGGGATTTCTCAATAGAAATATTTTTATTCTCAATGAAGTTCAGCTACTCTTGAGTCGGTACGAAAGATATGTCTGTGTCTCAAATGTTGATGTCAACGATAATTGAGCTTTAAAATTATTGCATAAAATTCTGGAGTGTAACAGGCAACCCGTTTCATGTCACAGTATAAAAGTGTGCTGAACACTAACACAGAAATGTTTGCTTTCCCTGATTCAACCTTAAACTCTGTGATTTCTTTTAATAGTTCTTTGAAATCCGATTTTCCAAAAGTTTGTTAGTTACATTGAATCTCAAGAGTTAACACACGACCTGCCAGATGTAAAATTATTAAAAAATAACTAAAAGTGTATAATAATCTTCTTTTCTTTATTGTTAATCTACGTGAAACAAAGCAAGAAAGTGCGGTATTTTTTAGAAAGATATATTGAATGTTTTTGCGTGGATGTAAACTGGAGCAGTCGTGTTGCCCGGAAGCAGTACGGCAGCGTATAGGAAAAGAGTGCCGCTCTGTCCTCCCGTCAGTGTGAACGAAATAATTACAGCTTTTATGGAAATAGATGCATAGACAGTAATGACTTGTTTATAGAGATTGTTATCGTTTGTTCAGTACTTCAGGGACCTTTTCAAAAATAAAATATCTAAATGATTCCGATAATAAACATTTATATTCCGTGAACATAACACTGTAAATTATATTTTTCATATCAATATTTTACCTAAATTGAAGAGATTTCTTAAATATTTGGAGCACTTTCTACAAGGATGCGCTATTTACAAAGTTATTATTCATGACATCTTTTAATTATAATGTACACTTCCGTGATTTAAGCAAGAGAAATTACTGTTCTGAAGAAACCTTTATTAATTACTTTCTATATTGGTACACTCCCCTTTGTCGTGATCGTGACGCACCTTCTGTCTTTGTCTAAGAACTCATCGCAACGTTGTCACTTCGCTGCTTGTCGCAAGGCGCACTAAACGTCGTCTGCTGCTTAAGAGCCGCCGGGGCATGAGGGTTTGTAGTGCAATGAGCGAAGCAGACAATGCTTGGGGAGATATTGGCTGTGGGATACAATGAACGCACGCTGGCGATTGATGTCCTAGGCCGAGGACGTGGGGCGGGGGGACGATGGGCGGGGGGACGATGGGCGGGGGGACGATGGGCGGGGACGATGGGCGGGGACGATGGGCGGGGACGATGGGCGGGGACGATGGGCGGGGACGATGGGCGGGGACGATGGCCGGGGACGATGGGCGGGGACGATGGGCGGGGACGATGGGCGGGGACGATGGGCGGGGACGATGGGCGGGGACGATGGGCGGGGACGATGGGCGGGGACGATGGGCGGGGGGACGGTGGGCGGGGACGGTGGGCGGGGACGGTGGGCGGGGACGGTGGGCGGGGACGATGGGCGGGGACGATGGGCGGGGACGATGGGCGGGGACGATGGCCGGGGGGACGATGGCCGGGGGGACGATGGCCGGGGGGACGATGGGCGGGGGGACGATGGGCGGGGGGACGATGGGCGGGGGACGATGGGCGGGGGACGATGGGGCGGGGGACGAGGGGCGGAGGGACGAGGGGCGGGGGGCGAGGGGCGGGGTGACGAGGGGCGGGGTGACGAGGGGCGGGGGGACGAGGGGCGGGGGGACGAGGGGCGGGGGGACGAATGGTGGGTGAAATGGGGCGGTGGAACGAGGGGCGGGGGGGGGGATGGGAGAAGGAACCCGACGCCGTGGGAAGCCGCGCATCCTTTCCTTGTGTGGAAGTAACTAGCCTTCAACGACGATGAAATATGTTGCTTGTTATTGATTGCCTCGAAGAATACTCTCTTAACCAGGCGTCATTTACGCCAAGAGTATGCCTCACTCTTGTCAAGGTTGAAGGGATTTCGTTGTTTGACACTCAAAGATCGAGTACGAAGTGAATGAGTTAGCAAACAAAAGATGTGGCACTTAAATAATTGGTTCACATGTAATTGTGACAATTGAATGAGTGTTTAGAATGATGTGATCACTATGAAATGATGGAATACTGTTGACAAAGAAGAGAAAGAGATTAGACCATTTCGAAAATGATAAAAAGATGAAAATGAAAGAAAAGCTAGAAATAAATAGAGTTCAACCGCGATGAAATATGTTGCGTGTTATTGATTGCCTCCGAGAGAATACTTTCTTACGCTGAAGTAATTTACTTGCAGAAATATGCCTCACTCTGGGCGGCATTTTAGATGGAAATTGTCTGCGAAGTATTCCTGAATTGATGAGGAGTATGTTAAATATTCTTCTCTCTTCTTTAATTATTAATGAGGCTCTCATCATGCATTGTACTATATGCGGAGATAAATTCGTATCATCTTTTTTGCGTCACAATGAAAGTCGTAGTATTAAAATAGGATTATATTTGAAAATGTAGACTGATAAGCATGTCTCACAATAAACAGATATAAAAAGATTGTTTCATTGTTAAATGTGATTTTTGATTAACTGTATTGAAACTATATAATAAGTAGATCCTATTATTTTGAAAATTTTAGAGTTGTATAAAAAGTCTTCTATGATGTATATTGTAATAAAGGCACAAACAGTTCTCAAAAAAGGGCGCAATTCCACTCTGCCAGAAGAATTTAATTTGATCAAAGCGGAGATGAAATTACTAAAATTTAATAGAATTTTTAAATTGTTTATTAACAATTAATTTTGTTGTTTAGGTCTGACGTTAACATTTTATTGTATTATATATTGTTTTTTGTAAACAAAGATAAAAACGAACGTTATTAACAGACAGATCGAGACGGGTACGAATTTTTTCCAACATATGTACACAAATCATTTCTTAGAACGTATTTGTTGATTTGAAGATGTCGCGGTGGTTGCCTGCCATTGTTAATCACAGGCGTAGGGAACTGGTGTTAAATAACCAACAGTGACATGCTGTAAATCTGCAATAAATTTACAACCTTTTTTTGTTTCGTCGCCAATTGTTGTCACTTAAATATCTAATACCTAACTCATGATGACCAAGAAAGTCGATTATTCCTTTTCGGGTTCCTGCGTCACCATTTATGCGAGTACCCGTAGTGGTGTGGGGAACATTTTTCCTCTTTATTTTACATTTTCTCTACAGCGAAGCAAGCGCTTTATAATAGTGAATAGAACTGCAATCTATCACGCATAGCACTAATAGTCACAAACACAAGAGCGATGATACTCTCACTGGACCTCAATAATCAATAGTTATTGAATGCGATGAATAATGGGAAAATAGTGGTATAGGATATAATTACAAGGAGGACTAGAGGTGCTCCAGTATAGCACAGACATTCTCGTAGAAAATTTTCCTAATTTCCTTTGTGTGGTTGGCTTTAAGATCTTGCTCCATTATCTGACCAGCTGCCATCTATCGTCGCCCAAAGTACAATCTTTTGACATTTTCTCAACTTTTTGCTTTCCTAATAGTACAACCGAAATATACCTTCAAGAATATTAAAGGAGAGTAAAACCTTGTCTTAAATACAAAATTGCACTGAATAATTTGGAGCTGTATTTTAGAAAATGGCCATTTCACAATACTGTAAATGGGAAATTTGAAGCTCTTGTTCACAGGAATCTATTGAGTTTTTGAAAAACTTCATTTGAAGTTATTTGAATTACTTTCACCAACAAACACAATAATATATACCAATCGATGGAAACGTGCATATCTAATGGTATGAGATTTTTGAGAAAATGGCGTTTGGGCGTTTCAGAAAATGCGGAATTTAGAACTCGTTATTACAAAAAATGAGTTTTCGAGAAATTTTATTTGACATTATTTGAAACACATGTACTCGTAAATTTAATAAAGTGAAGAAATCGCCTCTAGTATAAATACTTCCGACATGAGAGAAGTCAAATAATTACATTTTTGGTCTTTTTGAGAAAACAAAAGAATAGAGCAATATGGTGTTTGTTATCGGGTAGGGTGCATTTGGTCCTATTCCTACCAAAAATTTAAGAAAACAATGTGGGGCAGTTTAAGAGAAAATCTTGTTTTTGTTATTTTTTAAAATTGCAAATATTGTCAACACTGTAGCACCAAAAATACTAAACTGTTCAAAAAATCATGACCTTAATGAAAGAGATATGTATGGGCAAAAAATTTCATTTGTAGGAAATGTCTCTATTTTCAATTTTATAGTTGTAGGAAGATGCCGCATACTTTTGCAATTTTCGAAACATCGGAGTTAACCGTGGAAATAGTACTTAAGCCACTTTTATATGTGTATTTTACTACGTTCTTACATGAAATTTAAAGAAAAAATTGGAGCCTTTTTGAGAAAAGTTTGAAAATGTTTGGGGGGCTTCATCTAAAGTACCCCCAAATTCTAAAAAATGTCTTCAAAATTTCAAAGCTTCAACTAGATTCAGATAGACATAGAATTCTTCAATTTAGAGAAGATCGTACGAATGGTTTAGGCGCTAGGAGTGTTTACAGACGGACGGACAGAGAATATTTGAAACCAAAAAAGGAAATGATTATTAAAAAACTTTTACAAAACCAAAACATACTCTAGATCACGATTTGCGATTCAGTTTATAAAAAGTAAGTAAATAAAAATAATTTTGAAGCTTTGTTTGCCTATTCTCCGTCTTTCTAGTTAAAACATTTCTGGGAGAGTAGTGTTTATTGATTACAAAGATTGTACAGGAAAGTGTGTGTGAATTCCTGTCAAAATATTTGAAAATCAAATCAAAAACAAAAGTAAAACGGGCCCAATTTTACATTCATGTATTTTTGACATTCATATATGTACTTCTAATAAACATTAACTACACTTGTCTCATTTATCGTCCGTAAATGAGATTCGTTTTCTTTTTTCAGGAGGAAGCCAAAAGTCCGGAGCAGCCAGGAATCGATACTACGAAGAACAATCAGTCTCGAGGATAGATGTGAGTAAAAAACATTCATTTCTGAAATTCGTTCTGCCGCTAGGCACATTACTGCTTCTTCGATGAAATGAGTTCGATAAGTCATTTTCTCCATAGTTAGTGGGCGTTATTTTATTCCCAACTGATGCTTGTTGATGATTACTTTTCTAAATATCTCTTGTATTCTCATTTTGCGAGACTGTTATTTATACTTTTTGTAAACATCCAAGTGGAAACTTTTTGACCAATGCATAGTTTTTATTTGACACAGGGAGGTCATGGATATCGAAAAGAAAAATTTCAGATAAAAAAGGAAACAACCACGTTTTTCTACGTTACATGCCATTTTGCTGACATTCGTTACTGCACAGCAGTTTGTTGAAGAGTTCTCCCTTTCTGTAACGTTCGGGAGGTTTACCGTAAAGCGACTCGGAGCACTTAATATATTTTTAAATATTGCAGGAGAAAAAAAATACTTTTTGAAATACATAACAATGTTAAAACGAAAATTCATTAATTGAATTGAATGGAATTGAACAGATCTGAACTCGTCTGCATTCCTCAGACCTATATTTCACCCTATTCTCCGATGGCGCCAATCTCGCCAGTCAGTCGTGAGAATTGCAGTACACTTGCTGTTCGCAAATGGCGAAATTGACCATCCAGGTCGACAACAGTGATTCGAGTTTTGGAAATGCGCACAACGTTTCAATGAAAAATACCCTGCGAAAGAATTGGAAAATTACAGAAAAAAACAATATCAAGTAGAATCTATGCTTCTGAGGCCAAAACTGCAAATGAATTATTTATTGCTAATATGAGGAACACGCTGATTTTTCTCCTTGAAACAACACTAAATATATTTTGTATTAATTTATAGTATCTTACAAATAAAAGCATGAATAATGAAGTCGAATCACATTCACTGGTGCCTTTAAGCTTTTTTGTCTTCAAAGTTTGAGTTGATAAGAACTTTGCAGCTTTTGACCACATATGATGTCACTTGACATTCCTGAAATGCATTGAATATAACAGTAGCTTGTGCATTTTATTCGAAGAAAAATAGCAGAAGTTACTGGCAACAGGAGAAAACAAGTTAAAGCAGAGACATGCATGATAAATCATCACGTGCAAGAGAGAGACGTTTGCACGACTAATTATTAACATGATAAACCAGACGAGTATTGATTTAAATCCTTGAATGTTGTTAAGATATCTTTTCTATTTGATCCAAATTCGACTTAAATGAATGAGGACATCGAATTAATTCATGTGTTTTATCTCTTAGTCGTTGTTTCAAAATGGCGTCCTGAATTTCGTCGGTGTATACTTCCCATATTTTCAACAGTTCCAAACCAGACGAATCTTTTATACTTTAACATGATGCACCTTGAGGTAGTAACGAGTTCTCTTGGAGGTAAGTTTTAAAGAGCCAATGCGCATCCGTTGCTCGTCGACCGCCAATCAGGCGGAGGGTGTTCAGCCGAGCTGGGTTAACGCGTCGCTCTGCGGACGCTCGTCCGATTATCGTCCGATTCCCTCGCGACCGCTGATTGGACTGTTGAGTCTACCGTCTCCATCCGCAGTGACCGACAGTGATCCTTTTCAGCAGTCGTAGAGATCGCAAAATCTTTGACGCATTTCTTTGCCTTCGAAACTTATTACGCAATGGCGTCACAACCATAATCAATGGTCCGCCATCGCTCCTGCCATTGACCATGCCATCGGTCACGTCCTTGACACCACATGTTCCTGTCCTTGCCCTACTCTCCTTAAGGATGCCAAAAAAACATAGTTTTTAAAACATTAATATTTTCGAGTAGAAACGTCGATTTTATAACATCAATGTTTTGCTTTCGAATTTTTCTTCAGATCAATATTTGTATTTGTTCAGAAAAATCGATGTTTTAAAAAAAATCTCATGACGTAAATGAAATTTCCAATATCTATTTTATTTGTGGATTGCTCGCAATCATCAACCATTGACAACAGTGGTCCACTTCACTCTTTTCTAATAAAAAATGAAAAATGTAGCTCAAATATTACACTTTTCAACAATGTCTTTAACTCAACGAACATAATACTACTTAATGTATTGTAAGACATCTTACGATTCTTTTTGGAAATAAAATTCTAGGTAAAAAGAACAGAACTTAATTTTTGCCAGATGGACATGTCACATTTTGAATGTTTGCTCCTCAACTGTCACTATTGTTGATTCCCACGTGACACGAAACTGTTTGCTCTTGCAGCCATGATCCTCTGTTCTTAGTTCTTTTTTTTGATTATTTTGTACTTGATAGTATCGTTGAACAGCAAATGGAACGTTGACTATATAGAAAATTGATTAGAAAATTGAGAGGAGAATCAAATTTGAGGCATAATATGCTTTAAACTAATATTGATTTGTTATGCATCACATTACAAACAGGACGTTTTACTTAGAAATGTTTCATCACCATTGATATTGTACATATCGAGGATTTTTGTCGATCGGAAACCTTTTGGTGATGTATCGACGTATAGCGATGTTTTGCGAAACTTTTCCAACACTAACTCTACCAACATCAGTTTTACCATCGCCACCGTGCTATCCATCGCCTTCACCTTGTTCAGGGACTCCAATATTTTCTCAGTTTTCTCTCATCGCTTCTGCTTCTGGAATTACCTCTGCATGACGTTCATATGTCATTACACTTACAATATATGTACTTAAAGCCGGATAATGGACATGATTATTTAGTGTCAATGTATGAAAATTAAATTGAAATTTTTAACTGAACACACAATTACTCGTTTACATTCTGAAAGAAAATTAACTTTTGTTTTGAGTAAAGTGAAAGCCTTGGTTTCTGAGCCCATCATAATTCAAGTACTCTCATCTCTCGAATTATTTCTCATCCTGAAAGAATGCCAAGGTATCACTAAAACGTCGCGTCGGCAAAATGGCCTTCGTCGCATCGTTGTGGGGACAGATTAGATCATTCTGATGTTTTGAATAGCCATAATAGATAGCTACATAAGTGTGTGTTGTGTTCAGTTCAAAATTGCTGCATTGAAGTGACTACATCACGAATCCGACGTGCAAGGAACGACAACAGTTAGGGAGTGGAGTAGCATTCAGAAAGTATTCAGGAGAGTACCAATTGCAGATTGAACCGTTTCCACCATAAATGTATTTGAACAACCTTTTGTTTTATTCAAAATTTTAATTACGCTTCTTAATATATAATATATCTAATATAATAATATCTCTTTCGCGCTTGCATTCAATAAAATATCATTATTATTATTGTTATTATTAAAATACTCTGTAATAAACTATTTTACTATCACACTACACTACGATTACGTAACTACTGTTGCGGGTATCACCATTTGAATATTGGGCATCATCTGCGACGAATACCTGCTGAGATGTCGTAAACTATTTAACATGACATGACAATTATATTTTATTTGGAATTTTACTACAATATAAGAAATGAAATGAAAGCAAATATTACTCACGAAAATAAAGATAACTTGAATTTAAAAAAATATATCTTAACTCTTAGTTACTTGCTTCAGTCGCTGCCTGGAGGAGAATTCTAGCGGCCGGCTGCTCTGATCGGTAGTTTTCCGTGATTTCTCCGATCAACACCAGGCGAATGCCGGAGCAGTACCCTATCAAACAGGCCACGGACGATCTGGGCTTCCCATTCCTTGTCCTATCCTCTCCCCTTACACACACACTTACACTAACATGCACTACACAACCACATATTCCGGGAGACCGGTCGGGAGCTTAAAGCTTGTCCCGGCTGAGGCGGTGCCCCGCTGGTGGGAGAGTCCTAGTTAGGGGGAAACTCCACTAGCCGACGGTAGGTCGGCACCGGATCGCGCCATCCAGCGGGGGAAGACCACAGCCATCTCCCGAGAGAAAACATGCACTACACTAACGGGACTAATGACCAAAGCAGTTGACGCGCCCGGAAACACGAAAAAACCAAACCATCCAATCTACTGGCCAAAGTGGCAACGGAGGCCGTCTGCGAGGAAGAGCGAGAGAATCCGGCGCGAGTTAACTGCCATCGATTGGTTCGCTCAGGTTGTGAGGAATGAACAGTCCTCACCCCGCCGCCGCGGCCTGCCCTCGCCGCACTTTGTCTTTCGACTCGTCCTCTCTCTCCCCTCTCCCCGCCACCGGTTCCTCGCTTCCTTGTCACATCTCCCCGCTCCATTCCATTCCTCCCCGCGCCTTCTCGTTCCCCTGCGTTCCGCTGTCTGTGCTCCTCTTCTTTCTCCATCTCCTCTCCATCTAATTCTCCCCACTCCCTTCCGATCCATCTCGCTCCTCCCCAAACCTCCAAACCCACTATCATCCTCTCCAATCGTACCCGCTTCTTCCTGCTCTTTCCCGCCCTACTCTGTCTTCACCTGCGTGCCCCCTCCACCTTGTTTCGGTCCACTCTCTCCGCTCCTCCTCCGTTACCCTTGCCCGCTCCTCAACATCCCCCATCTGCTTCTTCCCCCCTCTCCGGTCCTTGCCCCCCTTCCTTCTCCCCCTCCTCCTCCTCTCCCGCCCCTGAAACAGATGCTTCGGCGCCGTGGAAGAGCAATCGCCTGGATGGGGCATAAAGAAAGGATTACGGCTTTCAACGATTTCTTATCGATGAGAGGTGGCTCGTATATAATACCTCTTACTTTTCGACGTCGAAGGAAGTTTAATTGTTACCAGAACCTGTCTCCATTAGATAGTACGGATAGTTCTTGTATTTACTATAAATCTCTCTTAGTTGATTTTTACACATTTCATGGGTAGTATTCTTGTGTTCTATCAATCAAAATATTCGTTATCTGTGAAGTTATAACAGGAATTAAAAATATTGCATATATATTGTAATAATTTACGACTAGTGCACAAATCAACGGTATTCGGTAATTATAGTTTTCATTAGGATAATAAAATTTATACCCAAGAAACAGATGACGGCAGTAGCGCGCACGAACAATTCATTTAAATTAATTAAATGCGCGAAAGAGAAGCAAACCAGACATAAATAATTATTAAAGTGCAATTTTAGGAATCATTTGAAACAAAAATCGTCAAAATCAAGCCAGAGGTTCAGTTAATTTGTGAAATATTCGTAATCATACAGTTCCGCTCGATGAAGAAGTAAACATGGACGTCATTATTGGCCATCAAAAGTTTCAAGACAAATACAGTTTTTTGTAAATATAAAATTAACGCCTGAAAGGATCATGTTGAGACTTGGTAAAAAGTACTAAGGGAAAATTATTGGGGAAAATTTTGGAACTGATTCTGATTTTGGGAGACGCCGGGAAGGCGAATTGGATAATTAACATTAAACATTTTAATATTAAGATAATGGAAAAACAAGCGACATGGGGCGATGACGTCACAAGAAGTTGACGAAGTATAAATTACGTTATTTAAAGAAATAAGGCGTTAGAAAATATTTAGACGGTGTCACAATGATCAGGAAAATATAAGATGCAATGTGGAACCAGCAAGGGACATAATACAGTAAAAAAACGTAAATAAGAAATACGAGTATTTGCTAGTTGAATTATTCACAGCAGAGAGAAGATGATGCGCTTTTGTTTGACCCAAGAATATAAAAAGGTTGGGCAACAATGAGCGAAAAAGAAGGAGTATTGCGCTAGACTGACGCGGAGTTCACGCTAGCCGTCGTGACAATTTTAAAAATTTTTTTGAACTTAACAAATGTTAAGACATTTTTAATGAGTTGTGTTAATAGTGTGCGTACATTTAACGCGTAATGAACTAAAATATAACGACGCGCGTTTTATTAAACGGTGGCAGTGCGAAGACGTAATTTGTACTAGATCGCGACATAAACTTGAATGGCGGACATGTTGACATGTAGAACAATGAAAGTCTTTTTGATTGTCGTTCGTTGAAAGTCCTTTTGAAGTCGGATTGTGTGGTTGCTGAATATGGTGCCAAGTGATACATAGTGGCGATTGTACCGATGGAGTGTGCGATTCTCTGGAGATCGACCACGAACGTCAATTACACTGTCTGTCGCGACGACGATCCAGCAAAAAGGAAGTGAATTGCATGGATTGTTTTAACAACGGTGACGCATTCTGTAGAAGATAAAGTGCTGTTAATTAGCATATAAGTAAGTTCATAAAGAGTGTGCAGAATGCGCATTCAGTATGAATGAGATTTGCGATTTTAATTTCAGTGTGAATGATATGTTGTTTTCTTTCTTTTGTTTTATTTTTTTGATTTTTGTGTTACGTAAAAGATATTTGCTTTTGAATATGTGTTTTCGGAGGGTAACAATGATGGTCATATGTTAGCTATTCAATGTATTTGGAAAGGAAGAGGGAGATTAAAATAAATGAAGACAAACATAGTTGTGTTGTCAATAAAAACAATGCATTATAATTTAGTAGGTAGATGCTGACCCGCACACACGCAAACAGGTACCATGCTGTCGCTTCTATGTAGAAGCAACCACAGATTCACGCCAGTAGTGGAATCAGAGTAAGTAATTGGCTAGCAGACGAGCAAGGTTGAAGTCCAACAGGAGCAAAGATATATATTGTTAGCTAGGCGCTCATATTTATTTGGCAGTAAGAATCAGATAGAGAGAGGATACGTTGACAACCCAACGTGAGAGATAAGCTATGCAGCGCAACACGGGTTAAATTCGTTTCAATATGTGTGTGTGTATATATATATATATATATATATATATATATATATATATATATATATATATATAAAATCTACATATTCTCATGTTTGTAACTTTATTATTATTATTAGCTTTATAGCTATTATTCTATTACTATGATACGCACAATTCCAGAAGAGTCTCTTATTATCTTCCTTGGTTGATTGTTAGTGATTCCGGACGCGTCAACTACCGAAGTCAGTAGTACCGTAAGTGTAATGCATGTTTTTTCCTCTTGAGGTGGCGGTGAACTTCGCCGCCTTGGATGGCGAGATCTGGCGCCGACCTACCGTCAGCTAGCGGGGTTCCCTCAACCAATTATCTCCCACCAGCAGGGCAATGCCGCATCCAGAACAAGCTATAAGCTCCGGACCGGTCTCCCGGAATAGTAGTAGTGCATGTTAGTGTAAGTGTGTGTGTAAGGGGAGAGGATAGGACAAGGAAGAGGGAGGAAAGATCGCGGGCGGTCCATGGCCCGTTGTTAGGGTACTGCTCCGGCATTCCCTTGGGTTGTTCAAAAAAAAAAAAAACAAATACGGAAAACTACCGATCTAAGCAGCCAGCCTCTAGAATTCTCCTCCAGACAGCGACTGAATTCGACCTAGCTGACAAGCTAGTGTCGAAAATCTTGCCACTGTCGGTAGTAGGATCTCCTGGTCAGAAGCATTGCAGTAACATCAGCTGATACACTGAGTCAAGTCTTCCGGTTGTTATCTTCGACTTATTGAATACAAGCGCAATGAAAATAGTACGAAACAGTAACGACAAATAATAGTAATCTTGAGAATGATTCAATACTTTACATGGCTTTCAGACGAACATTGGATATGTATGAAAAGTGTAGCGACAGTACCCTTTAGTGAAACAGCTGTCAACAACTGGTTATTTCTACAAACATTGCTTTCTGGTGTACCCGTAATGTTTTCCTAAAACATTCCGGGAATGCCAGCCAGACACAATATTTTCACATGAGGGTCTCATTACTGACGAATCCTCGTCCACTACTTTCCTTGTAATTGCTGTACGTGAATACATAAATAATATTTCAATTTTGTAATGTATCTTCATCGGGTAGGCAGAAGAGGCACGCCCATTGGCCCACACGTCGCCACCAATAAACATTATTATTATTATTATTATTATTATTATTATTATTATTATTATTATTATTATCATCATCCTAGGTTTTCTCAACTATTTTGGCTGGTAGAAATGCTCACCTTCCCTGGAGTTGTTTTGGGGACAAGGTCGGTCACAGAAGAAGAACTTCATCTTATATCTGGACTTAAGATAAAAATTTTGTTACGATGTGAGCTGTTTGCAACAAAACTGCACGCTGCCCCATGTTCAGAACGTTTTTGGGTAGTTTAAGTTCTGTTAAGTTTTTAAGGAAGTTTTTACTGACCAGGCCTTCCGCCGATATCACGAGTGGGTATGTTTTGGTAGCATTTAATTTCCAAACATGTTTTAGTTCGTAAGATAAGTTTTCATATTTCGAAATTTTTTCTATTTCATTCTGTTTGATGTTGTGGGATAATGGTACTGCGATGTCTTTATTACTCCTTCTTTCTTCTTTTTATCTGTAAAGAGAATATCTGGCCTATTGTAATCGACAGTACGATCAGTTAAAACTGGTCTGTCCCAGTACAAAAGGGTGGAACTTGTTTCCAGCACTGGAGGACGGGTCTACTTATAGAATGGCGGTGTCGATTCACATAATTGATGCTCTATTGCAATTGCCCTGTTGTTATTATTATTATTATTATTATTATTATTATTATTATTATTATTATTAGAATTATTACTATTAAGGGCCAGAAACAATAAATAAAGACGTTCCTAAAATCTTCAAAACATTACCATGAGCGTTAATTCAATCGAGCCACACAGGTCCAATTTTTACAAATACGGGTCAAGGAAGAAAAATTACACCCAAAATTGCTCAGTGCATTTGCACTTTCAGTTGTACATTGCTGAAGGAAATCTATGAATAGACTAATCCCTCCAGATCAACCACCACTTTTACTAGGTTCTGTAAATTGGGCAATAAATAACCCACCAAGCGTCCGGAAACGAATTTGTGAGTCAACGGGTTAATCGGAATTATTTTTATTAAATAATAAAAAAAAGATTATATTAATTTTAACTGATTTAAAAAAATGTGTGTTCCCAGTGTCTTCTACATTAAAAACAAGTAACTGTCGCTTTCGTGTAATAAATTGTAAGAAACTCTCACTTTAACTTAGAAAAGACTAATAGACGTCCTTTGCCTCTTGGTTTCTTCTTATAACATTTTATCTTCTCGCGCCTTCAAAGGCGAAAGAGATTGCGTTCCACAACTGTTTTTTTTCTATTGTTCTCATGAATCTTTTCTTCACTACAAAGCTTCTTCAGCGTTGTTGTATTTTTAAAGTAATCATTTGTTTTGTTCGTCGTTCTCGGTATACTTTCAGAACCCAGAACTTTTCGTGCGGCGGAGATCCATGCTCGGGAATGTTGAGGGCATGTCTACTATCGATCTCTCGAGAACAACCTCGTTCGCAAGTCTTGCTTTAAAATTCTCTTTGAACCGTTTGCCCTTCTCTGCTTCAAAGCTCTCGGTTTCAACCAACTGTATTAACTGTACTCAGGAGCGGGAATTCTAATCCGCTGCAGGGGGTCGGTGCCTGCAGTCTCCGGAGAGTGGAAGGTTTCTGGCTCCGAGGTGGAATCAGACGGCGCGTTGTTGGGCGTCTGTCTCTCTTACTCAGCCAGGGCAGCTTTGGGTGCATTTCGCCGCTTTCACCGCAAAAATTCTTTTAGCTCTTCCGCAGCAACGTTATTCTTTTACTTTCTCCCTTTTTTTATATTAAACATATTTATTAATTTTGGAAGATGTTCATCGTTCAGTACAATTACTTTACAGATGTATTTTCAGATTTATTCTAGTTAAAATATCTAAGCTAACTTAATCTATACATTGGAGAGGATACTCTAAGGAAGAACCTCGGTGTTAAGAATCGTGGTTGGCTAAAAGTTTGAGGAATGTTTCAAAAGGAAATCTATTTTTTATTCGAGTGTGTGTTGGATTTTTCGGTAGTTTGTAATGGGATGCTGCTGGTATGTCTGTTAGGTTTTGGTAGAAGTTGTGTGATATTTGTGCTATTTGGTTTATTATTGTATTGATGTTTAACTCTGAATGAAGTTGAAACTATCTCGCTACGGGGTGGAGAGAAAGTTATGTATGTATAGCGGATGTTCTGGAGAAAAACTCTTACTACAGACCTCTGTTAACGAAAATGTGGATAAATCCAGTTGCTAAATTTAGAAAAAACCTCTAACACGGAATGTAGTCAGAATCCATGTTTTGTGGGTCCTTGATACCGAAAAACTGAATGACTGCAATACGACTGTGTGTCGGTCTGTGAACAACGCTAGTGGCTAAACCGTTCAGCCGTTTTTTCCCAAAATTTATATTCCCCAACCGATCTGGATGATATTGTAGTTCCTTGAATTTGAAACTGATATTTCAATTTTGAGGGACTTTACATGAAGGGCCTGGGATTGCCAATTTTCCAAATTTTCAAAAAATGTCTCAATCAATTTTGATACATACTTTTTGGTGAATAGTGTCAAGAAAGTTTAAGAAAATGGCGTATGTCTCGTGTTCGTTGAAAACCCAGATTTTTCGAAAATTGCAAAAGTTCAAAATGTTTTCGTATTCTCCCTACAATCAAAAATATTTAATGAATATGGATATTTTTTCCATTCATGAAATCTGATTCTTAAAGATAGATTTTGAAATTAAGTCGTGTACAATTTTTCGAAAATTTGAGTACTTTTATCGTAATTTTGTGTGAAAATACAGATGAGAAAGTACTGTTTTAGCATCACTAGTTTTCTGCTGTGCTGAAGATAACATTTTTGACTCAGGTAAATGAGCTGATAAGACAACTTTTTTTTTGAAAGATTAGATAAGTTTAGTGCTGAATCCAACCCTGTTGGCCGATAGTTAAGAGCAAGAGCATGTGCGGACTCAGCGCTTCGGTTCGTAGGATTGCAGGTTCAAGTCCGGCCTTCGTTATGGTTGATTGTTCCTTGTGTCTCATGACCGAGAGCGGTAGCTCAGTGCATCAACTGATGTCACTGCAGCCTCTCTGAACGGGAGGTCCTAGGTTCGAGCCCTGACGGCGGCAGGATTTTCGACATTAGATTTTCAGCTAGGTCGAATTCAGTCGCTGTCTGGACGAGAATTCTTGAGGCCGACTGCTCTGATGCTGCTCTGATCGGTAGTTTTCCGTGGTTTCTCCGATCAACTCCAGGCGAATGCCGGAGTAGTACCCTACCAAACGGGCCAGGAACCGCGCGCGATCTTTCCTTCCTCTTCCTTGTCCTGTCTTCTCCCCTTACATACACACTTACACTAACATGCACTACACTACCACATATTCCGGGGGAGACCGGTCGGGAGCTTAGAGCTTCTCCCGACTGGGGCGGTGCCCCGCTGGTGAGAGAGTCCTGGTTAGGGGGAAACCCCACTAGCCGACGGTAGGTCGGCGCCGGATCTCGCCATCCAGCGGGGGAAGATCACCGCCATCTCCCGAGAAAAAACATGCACTACACTAACGGGACTAATTACCAAAGCAGTTGACGTGCCCGGAAACGCGAAAAATCAATCAATCAATCCTTGTCTCGTGTAAGTGTTGTCGCGGAGGGTCTCAAATTCTGCTGACCCCAGATCACAGGAGCCTGCAAGTTTGTCGGTGTCTAGCGTATGGTAGAATATGCTTCCCAGCAGGAGGTTGAGGATAACCGGCTGTCCACTGGGTAAAATCCTACGAAAACTATATTGCCGAATAGTCTTAACCGTTCTCTATATTTTTGCATATACAGATATTTTAAATTCCTTTATGTTGCTGAGTTATATGCATATATGTATTTACGAACGTAACGTGTATTCCATTACATCATTAACAGTAAAAATGGAACTTCAGGTGTCTGATAACTCACACTGTAATACTGATCATTGATTTACATTAGATTATTGATTAACTTAAAATTAACGTAGTTAAGTCTTTATTCATCCCAGATTATTATTTCAAATAATTGCAGAAAGGCGAATGTGATGCTCTTCCGTAAAAGTGATTAAAAACAAAAGTTTTCGCAAAGGTCAAACATAAATCCGAAAAATCAGAAAATAAAAGTAACTTTATTGTTGTGATTGAGTATTTTTGTTGAAATCTGTTTCGCAAATAATTTGCATACAATATGATATTCAACAAAGAATTTTCATACAGAAAATGTTTAATGTAAGAATTTAGCGAATGCAATGGTCAAATAAATATTTTATCTGCGAGGGCTGCTACAGCAAGGGCGATGTACGGTGTCATATACGAGAATACCGTTTAGAAGTTATAAAGGAGGCCCTTAGTTGGTGGGACAACCTGTACATATTCGGTGTTTTCTGGAAAACATCGTGAATTATCCAATTCATTGTAGGAAATCATCTACAGGGCCATACGTATCTTGCCACTTGTTGAACGCGAAGTATGCCATTTCTGTTAAGGCATCATAAATATGTTAAACAAAATATGAGTGGTGGTACTTCATAGCATAAAGTAATAATTCATTTTTATGTAAAGTTACTTCAGGTGTTAAGTGAATTCCATGTATTGCAGATGCGTTTTCATTTAGAAGGTTTGAAAATTACATTACAAAAGCGTTTGTGACAGCCTATATTATGAATACTTGTGCATGTGCATTTAGGTGAGGTCATTATTTTTAAAAGTAATACTTATATTGATCAATGCATTTCAAATTTTTTTGTTTAAGGTGGAATAAAATTCCAGAATATTTATCAATTTTTTAATAAATGGTCTGTGATTGAATGTGGCAAGACTTGCTGTTGAGATTAATTTTTATTCAGAAATTAT
This sequence comes from Teleogryllus oceanicus, assembly GCA_964035755.1. NCBI lineage: Eukaryota > Metazoa > Arthropoda > Insecta > Orthoptera > Gryllidae > Teleogryllus > Teleogryllus oceanicus. Next base: position 28,826,117 of record CAXIVR010000012.1, on the reverse strand, counting down.
CAAGTATATTTTATAATTTAATTATTTCCACTACAAAAAGTATTCAAAATATTTTCCATTTTCAAAGTAATACCTTTGTAACCTTGAAGAAATAGATATCTAAAGTGGAAAAGTTGTTAAAATAGTGAGAGTGATTCATAAAAACACGCTAGACCAAGAAAATGCGAATCATCACAAACTTCAACCGCTGTAAGTTAAACACGAATTTTTTTTCTAAGTGAACTACAGGATAAAAAAAACATGACGACGACTTCTCACGTTTATTGCAGAGAACATTGCGACCGTACTAACGGTCGACATAACACAAAAGGGTCATACTAGTCGGTTTGCACGTAGATAGACACAAACTAGACACGATTTGAACATCATACAAAAAAGCAAGACTACGCCAACAGACGTAGCGTTGACGACCTCAAACGAAATAATTACAGTAGAAACTCGGGCGACTTCCTTAGTTTAAACTATTTAATTCTCGAAAGACAAATCTTTATGTTTCTACGAGCTTAAGATATCCTGGGCGTAAGGACTTAAACATTTTTAACTTTCAAAATAGTTAATTAAAGAAAAGTGGGGATTTCAACGCGAGTGGAGAAGTGCAGGGGAGAGAATAGAGAGCTTCTGAAGAAGGAGGCGGCGTCCCTTTCTTCACTGGGCAGATTCAAGCGTCTGATAAGCTTCTCGGTCGCCAACTTACTCGGAGAGGTCTGGCCTCGCCTCTCCCCCGACCCGGCCACCCTTTTCTCGATGCCCCTCCGCCCCCTCCCGTGCCTCGAACTACTCCTCCTTGCCCCCTGCCTGCAATCGAATTATCATATTTCTCGCGGGAATTTTCTGGAGGCTGACTACGTCTTTGCTCCTTTGCAGAATGCAATTACAAAGTTTTCGGCGCGCAGGAACCCGTGTTCCTTCTCTTGGCTCGATTTGGGATATCCAGGATATTCGGCAGGAGGAGAGAAAAAAAAAGGCTGGACCTCGAGTGCGGCATTTCTTACCTTAAAATATGTTTCATTTCCTCCGTTCTTTGTTAATAAATTCAGCAGGGGATCGTTTAAGAAAATCTTTTTTAAATTTATGCTGAATAATTGTGGGCAAGAAAGAATACACGTTGTAACAATACTAAATTAATATTTTTTCAAGATATGAACTATTAATGTTTTTGAAGAAAGACATCTGTTTTACAGTAGTATAATTGGAACTTCATGATCAAAATGGGAAATATGTTTTCGCCCACTTCAGTCATATAGATAATTTTTTAGTGATGACGTTAATGTCAAACCGAAGGTTTGCAAGCTGGTAAGTGAGTTTTACACTTGTATGTTCAACCGTTTTCTAGAAAGATGATCCGGGTAGTGGTTTACCATTAAATTTCACTGAATGAATGATGGTAAGGGTAATCACCAATGACGAATGATGATGGTAAAAATGGTTATAGAAGGTAAGAGAGTGCAAATTAAAAACGATGAACTAACCACGCCATAACTATTGGCGCGTACGTAACTACATACACTCTAGCTTTATTGAAAGTTTTCCGCAACCTTCAGCTCCACTGGCTTATACGCTGCTAAAACCAAATCAAGAAAACTGGCTGAAACCGTGTTTAATAATAATAATAATAATAATAATAATAATAATGAAGCGAAAACAATATATATGCCATTGTCATCTCTTGGTGTCCTGCCAAGACAACTGTCAAGTCATTGGAGAAACTGGACATCAGTATATCTGCAATTATTTTCATCCGGAAGGCAGTCATCATCAATCCGTATTCTATGGACCGAAATTTTACACATTCATTACATGTAATAATTGAAAATGGTGTATTTTTTAGAGACATGTTGTGAGCTTATTATATATTTACCTATTATATGAATTATTGTAATGCAATACAAGTTACATTCGTTCATAAGTAAAGGCAGTCACGATTCGATTTGTATATGTATGTTTATTTGAAATCAGAAACCCCTGAATAAATAATATAGTAATATTATTCATGTTAATAATAATATTAATAATAATAATAATATTAATAATAATAATAATAATAATATTAATAATAAAAGCTTGAAGTGGATAACCGCCACTGGAGAAAGCAAGAATCCTACTATTCGTAAATGTTAATACCCCGATTTTCTTCAAGATGCTTCATATTCTAACTGAAACAAACACTTAATAAAAATGAACAAGATATTTACAGTAACAAGATAAGAAAAGCTTTCTCCAAAATGTTAATACTTACGAATAGCTGGAGACTTGCTCAGACTGATTTGGCTCATCTTGTTAGTGCCACAAGCTCTTCAATTTATCGACAAGTAAAAACTTTCATGTAACGAATTAAGGAAATCTTTATATGTATCTTAATTTTAAGATTTCAACCTTGAAAAATTATTGTAAGACTGCAAAAGTAGCATAAGTAGTTCGTTATCTTGAATAATATCTACGTTATAGAAGTTTCCTACCATTGTATGTCCGCGCTATGTGTTTTATTATTCGTGCGAGAAAGTGATTAGTGACATTTTCTCAATAAACTAGATACGGCTTTAAAGTGTCATGGAGTGTTTGAAATGTTTACAATCACTATTATTTTTTTTCTCTGACTAAGATAAGAAAGTAAAAATGTTGGAATATTGTTTTAAATTTGAACTTCTATAAAATTTGTTTCAGTTTTATACAAGCGACAATACTCCATCATATATTTTTTACGTTCGCCAAGTTGACTTTTTACTGCGTTTGGATCATGTCACCATTGTATTCTCATGACCGATGACCTTTTTCAGGCAAAATATCTACCTGTTAACAGAAGTAATGGTTTTTGAATCATGGTGAAGGTTTTCACTGGGAAAGGTGGCTTAGGACATTCAACTGATTTTACTGCTGTACCTCTGACTGCGGGGTCCCAGGTTCGAGTCCAGACGGTGGTAGGAATTTCGACACTAGCCAGATAGCTCGGCCGAGTTTTCTCGCTGTCTGGAGAAGAATTCTAGCTACTCTGATCGGTAGTTTTCCGTGGTTTCTCCGAAGAATACCACGCGAATGCTGGAGCAGTACCCTAGCAAACGGATGTGGCGTCATGCATTTGCAATAATAACACAGATGAGTGTGGGTTTAGTAATTTAGAGGTTTATTAACAGACCACCACCTTAATACAAAATAACGTAATTACTAATATCCCTACACGGAGTAATTTCCCGTTACGGCTACCACACCACTTCGCACTAATCTCAAGCATTAGATGGCGTGAAGCGCCGCAACCCACCTACGACTCAACCTCCAGTCAGCCTCTGTACGGCAACACATTGCCGGCTCTTGCACAGCTCGCGGCCCGCGCCCACCCAGACTCCGATCCGTGCCGCACCGCGTCCCGAAACCAAGAGAGCGTTCCGCCACTCGCCAGGGCTGACGCTCGCCCTTCCCCCCACCACGCTGCCTCCTAGGCTTTCCCGCCGACATCACATCCGCTCGTAAACAAAGGCTGACACGTGGTGCCTTAGCGTCGCCTATGCAACGCGGCCGTTCGTTACAATTGCGTTTGTGCATGACGCTACACGGGCCACGATCCGCGCGCGATCTTTCCCTCCCGTGGCTTGTCCTATCCTACACCTTACACACACGCACGCACACACACAGTCACACACAACATGCACTACCCTATCACACATGCAGGGAGACCGGTCTGAAGCTTAGAGCTTGTCCTGGCAGGAGTAGTGTCCCGCTGGTGGGAGTTACCTGGTTGAGTAGAACCCCCACTAGCCGACAGTAGGTCGTCGCCGATTTTCGCCTGTGGGGCAAGATAGCTACGACGTCCCAAGCAAAAAACCTGCACTACACTTACGGGATTAATTTCTTTATCAGTTGAAGCAACCGGATACACTAGTAATCAATCAGATTAATCAATCAATCAATGAGGGTATCGTCATTCATTGAAAAATCCACTTCACGTGTGAGAAAATCGCAGACCCATACGCAATAGCGCAGTGATTCGCGATCCTGTAACGAAAGGTGAGGAAAACGATAAGTCACAATGTTGTTCATAAGCACCACTATTACAAGACGCGTGTTGGCGATTTGTTGTTCTGTGAGTGATTAAATAGAGTTGAAAAATAATGTCTCAAACCTTCCATTCAAATGCCGTCTTCACAAGGCATTTTATCGATCGTTTCTCTTCTATTTGCAGAAAGCACTTTTCCAATCCATCAGCGCATAGAAATGCTAACGTGTCTAACTTAGGCTCTGCCGTGAAGGAATAAATATAACATTAGTAAATAAACGTCTGGACAATATTTTAAGTAGGGGACTCTACGGATTTTTGTTATTTTATTTACCTGTATTCTATTATTTTTTAATCAAATAGTTTGAATGTCTGTGGATCCGGCGATTATACTGTTGTTCGACGGCCATGGTAGGCTTTGAGGCCTCGCTGGTAAAGCGTTTCTGTCGAGGTGTCATGTTGAAGATGTGAGTAAATGAGCACGGAAGATCTTGTGGAATGTGGAGGAGAAACGGAAGAACCAGCTGCGAGCTCGACTTGTCCAAACGGGAGCGGTGGCTCAGTGCATCAACTGATGGCACTACAGTGCCTCTGACCTGGAGGTCCTGGGTTCGAGTCCTGACGGCGGCAGGACCTGGCTTAACTGCTAGATCAAATTGAGTTGCTTTTCGGAGGAGAATTCTAGGGGCCGGTGGCTCTGATCGGTAGTTTCCGTGGTTTCTCCGTTCAACACCAGGTGATGCTGGAGCAGTTCCCTTGCAAACAGGCCACAGACCGCGCGCGATCATTCATTCCTCTTCCTTGTCCTATCTTACTTCTTCCACACTTACACTAATATGCACTACACTACCACACATGCCGGGGACCTGTCGGAGCCTTAAAACTTGTCCCTGCAGGGGCGGTGCCCCGCTGGTGGAAGATACAACCTGTGGTGGAAGCCTGTACCTGGCTGGGGAAAACCCCGCTAGTTGACGGTAGGTCGGCGCCGGATCTCGCCATCGAGTGGGGGAATATCACTGCCATCTCCCGGTGAAAAAACTGCACTACAGTTACGGGACTAATGACCTCAGTAGTTGACGCACCCGGAATCACTGACAATCAATCAATCAATCAATCGTCTAGTCCACCAATAATTCCAACTAGATCGGATGGGAATCGTTTCCCGTTCTCAGCGGTGGAAAGCAAATCGTCTGTGTGCTATATCACGAGTTAACTATGTAAATGGACACGTCATCATTGAATTATTTCACTCAACTCGTAATTCAGGACACGTTGCATTCCCGTCAAGCACTCGGTTCAGTTGTATGATTGATTGACTGATGACGTACTGATCCAACGTGGGCTACTTCTCCACACTTCGTTTATTTGCTACCAGGGGGTTAAATCCCCGGAGTGGGCACCTGGGCATTTATGCTTTTTTTCTCGCTCCCCGCGGCCAATACTCACACTTTATGTTTTTGGTGACCGAATTCTCGCCGCAATGCAGTTATGCCTCTCTGAAACCTATTTTCAATGTGTGGGTCGAGTCGCCCTGCTAGCTCAGTTACGGGGTTTCCAGGCCAGTACCGGAGTCGAAGCAATGCGTCTATCACTGGGGCAAGCCCCTCCTGTATGCTCAGAGTATCGGGCCACTGCCACGACGAAGCCAAATACCCACCTGGGGGCCTCGAAGCCGAAGCCCAGGAGGCTCGGGTCCCTGAATCCGTCTCCTCACTGTCTTCACCTTGGAGCTATCGACTCGAGTACCACCGGAAGGTAGGCAAACTGACAGAGCGGGGGTCATGGTCCCCGTCTGTGCTTTTATTTGTGGAATCCGGATTATTCCGAATAAGTCCTTTGCCCAATCCAAAAATCGACGTGCCAAGGCCCCAACTGGAGAGTTACCTGGCGAACCTAGCAATGCGGAGCTTAGCATTGCCCACTCACTGCCTCTATCTTAAAGCTAAAGACTTGAGTGCCACCGTGAAATTCATGGTCCGCGTGACTGTCAACAAGTCTCCACCAGAAACCATGCCCGCTTCCGCGGCCATATTCCCCTCTGCAGAGCACGTACCGGTCCAGTGTATTGGTCTACAATGCACCTACTTCGCGCTTGTTCTTTACTAGGAGGATTAACCCCGGGGTGGGGTCCTGGGCGTTAGCCTGTATCCTCATCCCCGCAAACGCACAAGTACGACCTTGGGCTCTTATGTTGGTCCCACCAGAACGCAATTGATCTTCACGGTAACCTCCCCATACAATGCCTGGTTCGGGCCGCCCTGCCAGCTCAGATATAGTAGCTATCCAGGCTAGAACCGGAGTTAAAACAATGCGCCATTCACATGAGCCTGGAACAAGTTCCCTCCTCTTTTCCACTGTCACGACGAATCCGATAGCCCAACTG
>CAXIVR010000012.1:26984749-27017249 GCA_964035755.1 Teleogryllus oceanicus | reverse complement strand
CGGTAGGTTGGTAGAGTATTGCTCCGGCATTCGCCTGGTGTTGATTGGAGAAACCATGGAAAACTACTTATCAGAGCAGCCGGCCGCTAGAATTCACAGTCCTCCAGACAGCGTCTGAATTCGACCTAGCTGAAAAGCTAGTATCGAAAATCCTGCCGCCGTCAAGACTCGAATCAAGGACCTCCCGGTCAGAGGCGCTGCAGTGACATCAGTCGATGCACTGAGCTACCACTCCCGGTTTGATTATTCAGTGATTCCGGGCGCGTCAACGGCTAAGATTATTAGTCCCGTGAGTGTAGACCATGTTTTTTGCTCGAAAGGTGGCGTTGATATTCGTCGTTACGTGGTTGTACCGACATCGACCTACCGTCGACTGATGGGGTTTTCCGCTACCAAGTATCTCCCACCTACTTGGCACCGCCCCAGCGAGGACAATCACTCAGCAGCCAATGGGTCTCCCAGCATGTGCGGTAGTGTAGAGCGTAGAAATGTAACACTATATTTTTGAGATATTATCGTTTTAAATAATGTTCGTTATTCCATAACGTTTATATTTTTACATAAGTGAGCTGCCAGACTTCGTTCTTCTCGTTTTACCAATTGACTGATCGCTTTTCCACCAAGCATAAAATGTGCGGGCAAAGATGAGTCTCATGATTCTAATCGTTTTTCGAGACCAAGTTTCACGGCAAAAAATTATTTCTAATCAATAACTAAATCATATCAAATATCATGATCTTTTTACTCGTATTGACTGCTTATTTTGTTTTTATTTCTTCGGTAATCTCATCACAAAACATATTTACTGTCTCTGGAGAATTGTAGCTGATCGCTGAATCCGAATCTCCGACGTTTTCCGGATATCTTCTCCATCAATGGGGATGGAACGATTCCCCATCCTCATGTTCCATTTCCCATTGATCGAAAAGATATCCGGAAAACGTCGGAGATTCGGATTCAGTGATCAGATACAATTCTCCATCAATATCAAAACACCGATAAGAGCAGTTGGTCTCTGAAACTCAGGTAGTGGTCTTTTTCACCCAACTATTTAGCTAGTGTTGAAAATCCTACCACCATTGTAGTTCGAATACGTGTTCCACACGTGTCGTATTTATAAAAGTCACTTCTCTCTCTAGAAGAGTAGGTTCGGTAGTTCTATTATAACGGTAGTTCTATTATAACAGACTTGAGAAAGAAATTGATCTTATTCACTTGTCATTCGTGTGATTCATGTTTGTCGATCATTAAATATGATGGTAAAATAGTTTAGCTAGTATTTTCTTGTTTACTGTCAACAATATATGACACTTCTGGATGGCTTCACACCATAAAGGAATGGCTTCTCACAATAAACGAGATGACTGATTGAGGCAGCTCACGCATCAACTGATGATACAGCACTGCCTGTGACCGAGAGGTCATAGGGTTCTAGTGGCAGGATTTTCGACATCGCTTCCGTTAGCTAGATAAGATTTAGCTGCCGTCTAAAAGAGAATTCTATAGGTCGGATGCTCTGGTCGGTAGTTTTACGTGGTTCGTCCCATCAACACCAGGCGAATGCCGGAGAAGTGCCGTAACGAAATGCTTACGGACAATCCGCGAACTTTTCTTACTCTTCCTCGTTCTGCCTTCCTTACACACACTTAAACACATTACACTACTACACATTTCTGGAGAGCAGAGCTTGTTCCGGCCGGGGTGGTACCCTTCTGGTGTGACACACCTGGATAAGGAAAACCCCGAAAGTCGACCTGCAGTTCGGCGCCGGAACTCGCCATCTCCAGTAATGTACTATGTAAAAATGTACTATACTTACGGAAATAATGATCACAGCAATTGATGCGCCTGTGTACACGAAATAATCAATAAAGCAATAATGAAGATGAGTATTGGATTTTTCTTCTAGTGTGAGCACATTTATTGAAGTAGAGAATATTTGTCTGTTAAACATTTTATGCTGAACGTAGGAAGTTCATGCTTTTGTATCACTTAAGTAAACAGGATTACAAAATTAAGATACTTTTGATTCAAGTTTTTTTTTTTTTATATTTTACTCCTAATTGAGAATTTCAAACAGAACTGATGTATTATTTCATTTTAGTGGATAATTTCTTTGCCTTAAAGAGAAATGAGAATTAATATAGCAAAATTTGTGACAATAACTGTCAAGTAACTTCTTTCAAAGAATGTATTGGGCCAGCTATCCAGCGAAGTATCATTTCGTAGCATTGTACAACTCTTACTTTTAATTCTCCGTTTTAATGGATTTTGATTTATTGTTTTTGTCATGATATGCAACGAATCAAGGTAAAATAAAATTATCTTATATAGACCTTCCATATTCCATCATACGGAGCGCCCATTTCTCTAGACGCAGTGCCTACGAGCTTTACTTCTTCTTCTTTCTAGGGTTTTTATCCGACATTTTTTTAGGGTTTTTTCCGACAGCCGGTTACCCTTTGCGTCCCGATGGGACGCATATTCGACCATACACTAGACACCAACACACTTGCGGGCTCCTCTGATCTGGGGTCAGCAGAACGCGAGGCCCTCCGCGACAACACCTACAAAGACAAGGGGCAAACAACCATGCCCAAGGCGGGACTCGAACCCGCGACCCTTCGGACCTAAGCGCTGAGTCGGTACTCGCTCGTAGCCACCTCGGCCATCCAGGTCGGCTGCGAGCTTTACTGAGCTTGTTAATCTGCGCCCGACCTTGACATGCCAGCAAATGTACTTTTTTGCCATGCATACACATAAAATGTTTTCCTTGTATTTGTTGTCTCGTTCTGCATCTCAAGCTTCTCTCTAGCCCTCTGTCCTCTTTCAACCTGTCCTTGTCTATGATATAATTATCTCTACCCTCCTTTGCTCTTTCAATTCCTTGTTTCCAAGAGTGATTTGACTTGCATCTTTTCCTCCTATTTGTAGGTTGATGAAATGAACAGTGCTTGCTCACCTGTCAACACTAATCATTCTGACGTGACCATGCCGTTTTAATGAATTTTGATTTATTATTTTGTTATGACGGGCAAAGAATCAAGAAAATAAATTTATTTGATTTAGAACTTCCATATTTCATCATATGGAAAGAAAAGCTAAACCAATTCTACCATTTTGAGAAATCGAAAATAATTTTCTCAGGATCCCGATATTACCTGTAAGACTGTAACTACTATAACAGTAAATTGTATTTAAAACAATAATATCAATAATAGGATATTAGTTTGTTGTAGCATTAAAAATACGCTAATCATTTTTCTATCAACGTTGTTTTCTCAATCCAGCAAAATGTTTTATTTCACAAAATGGTTTAAATTCACACAACTACTTAACTAGACACAGACATACAATGTAATTTAATAGATTCGAAATTTTTGCGTTGTCGTTTTTATTGTTGCTCACGACACAGGTTTTTGTTATTTTCACGCCGCTCACTCTTTCTCCCGAGTCTTGAAATCGTGCTCGTGTCACACGGACGTCAACATTTTCAAATGCCCAATTTTTATCCGTTTCTTTTAATCAGTGCGATGCGGTCATCACGATCTGCGTTAGAAAAAGCGACCTTGTGTCTGCCGGCTCCTCGGAGCGCGGGTCAGTCTATTGAGTGAACCAAATGCAACATGATCCACAATCCTCTTTCCGGAGACTTCCTTCTTAACCTTAAGAATATCCTGGTACCGCGCACACCCCTCCGTCACAATTTGCTTTCTGGACGAACAAAAGAACGTTCAGACTATATGCAGGCATTAATGGAAATGTTTACTCATCCGGCCTCTCACTTCCTTTGAAATCTGATACAGCAGGCCACAAAAGTGGGACAAAAGCTATGCGTGAGGTCTCTAATCCGGACCCGATCGTCCGTAAATGCTCGACATGCTCTTTTAGAAAACAATACGTAGTTTTCAAATAGATGAAATGAAAGAAGATGAAGCGGATATAAAATGTAGAACGAAGGAACTTAAAAAAATTTAAGGGGTTGTTGCTACATAAAATTGAATAAAAAGCAGGAATTAACATTTTCATTGTATAGTTAATTCAAATATTCCATTCTTCTTGTTGATCAATTTGAATAGATATTTAACAGAAAATGTATAAGGAGAAGGGAATTTGAACAGTATAATACGAAAAGCATCAGTTATTATGATGCGTTTTAAGATTAAATGTGGGATGAAATAGTACGTCTGAATGAATGGAAGCGAATTCCACCTTAGAGAGGATGAAATAAAGTATCCACGCATAAAATGCAAGGACGATGAGATAAACATTAAAAAGCACGAGAACAGAGAAACTTTCCACATGTGAATGGCGATAACTAGGGAATTTATTTTCATGTAAGTACATACGATTTTTACAGGATCGTATTTTTATAGGAACAGAATACCTGCATTCAGTACTATATTTTAGAGCTTACAAGACATTCTTAATGAATTAGAACAATTTTTATTTACATATACACACATTTGTACGTATTTTGGTACTGTTATATATTTTTACACAGTTTACCGAAAACTACATATTTTTTTACACTGTAATATACTTATACTTCGAAACAAAACATTTCACATGCGAGTTTGCGATATATATATATATATATATATATATATATATATATATATATATATAACTGTAATCATCTTTCTTACACAGCAGTATAATGCTGCGCATCTACGAACCAGAACCCTTGCCATCAATTGTCAAATTTACCCCCCACCCTGCCCTACTTCTTCGAAACCGTGTACTCAAAATCAAGGAAGAGCGGATGTTTGCGAAGTAGAAGTAAACTCAACCACATACTTGATCAATGTTTCATAGAGCCCATGCGTAACTCGATCGAAAACTAACATATTTTTATAGACCTTATCGTATTGTTGGATTTTGATGGACTACGTTCCCTTAACCTCCCACCCCACCCCCACACGTCCGGGATCTCTCACTGGCTGTATGGTACTACTATTCATTTGTGTACCGGCTCCTCGTAAAAAACATGGTAGTATATACAACTAATGTACTTTATATTTCGAATAAAACTCTTATATGTGATGTTAACCACTGTACAATTACTTTATAGAGGTACAACTTTCTTTTATCCGATTCTAATTTTTGTTATGATTTCATTGATGACTTTCTTTACTCGGAGAATGCTTTTTGGATTAATTTACGCACCATGAATTTTCACTTTACATATTTTATATTTTTTCTTGCATATTTTGGAAAAAATAAATAATACATGTGAACATATTTTGCTTTTTATTACAATTAATTCCGTTTCCTTGTGATAACCATATATCTTCTTTATTATGATGACAGTTCCTAAGCCATAACTAGATGGTCATAACTGGAATGGGCCAAGAATACTGAAGGATTCATGACTGTGTTATTTTGATGATGGAGCAAGGTGTAATGAGAAGCATGGGGTCGGCAAAAGCCGAAAAAAATCTGACACGAAACCACTGCAAATTGCACATTGGTCGACAAGCAGTTGAACCACGTTCCCCAAAGCTACGTTACGAACGGTCTGACCTGTCGCTCTCGTAATAACGATTTATGGCGAATATTGTAACTATAATATTTCTAAATTTTTATTTAATGTCCAAAGATTTATATTTGTATTTTTATATTCCATTTGCATGAAAATTGTCTTAATCATTTTATTGGTAATAACTGTCGTTCGAAAGAAGTAGTTAAAGAGTTTTTTAATCTCTTTTTACGCGAGGAATTGATGTGCTGTTTATTTGTTTGACATTGCGCTAAAAGATTGTTTCACCAAATTAGTAATTATTTTTTATCACTTAAACACAAATTGCTTCACTTGCGACGAATGTAATTTTTCCAAGAAACCTTAAAAAATAGAAAAAAGTATGCTTGGATGTACATTAGAATGCACCTATTTCTCTTTTACTCGTCTAATATTTTATTTAAACAGAATGCATATGCTAAGCCATTATTCACATTTTCCTGTTATTTTACGAATCATGTCATGTAAGCTCCACTCTGTTTTTGCAGTATATGCATTACTTCGTGAAATCTTGATTAGTAGATCTTAGAAGATTTTCTTTTACGCGAGCAAGTGATACTATCAAGGAAATACTGTAACTCAAGGCAAAGATTCCCAAACTATTTTTGGCCCGTATACCTTTTGCCCGATTTATTTTGTTTTCGTAGACTTTGTTCGACTTCTTCTTACAGGTCGTTCCAAAACGACCCCAGATTGTCCATAGAGGTCCAACGGGGTTCAACCTCACAATGGGTGTCTCCGACAGACCCCAGGGATCCACATAGGCCCAACACGATCCATACAGATCACTTTGGAAATTTACGGTCTAATGCAAGTATAGTTTCTGATGCAGAATTCTTCCAACCCCTGGTAACAATAGGTTGTTTTTGAATTTTAAATGATCTTGGATGTTGGGGTTTTTGAATTATGTCAAGTCATTAATTATTTCCTACTACACTTGTCAAACATTTATTTTTCAAGTTTCCATTCTCTAGGAAATCAAAAAGGAAGATAAAACTTATGCACTTACTCTTAGTATATGTTTCTAGTATGCTATGTCATGTTAGGTGCATGCATCGTGTGCATTATGCACCGCACCAGCTGTCATCACTGTTCTTCTCGTCCTCGTTTTGTACAGGAATTACCTCATCAAATCGTGCCTGGTAGGTTTCCAGAGGATTTCTTTTCTACGCGAGAGAGATGATATCATCGCGGAAATACCGTACGTCCCTAGACAACGGCAAAGCGCACCTCTGCGATGCAGGATTCTTCCAGCAATAAAAGGCGCGAGGGGGGAGGGGGGAGTGCGGGCGGAAGCCGTGGGCGCGGCCGCGTTCCGCTGCCGCCGCCGGGAGTCGAAGAGGCTCAAGGGCTCTTCTTGCGCGCCAAGTCCTCGCTCTCGAGAAGTCACTGCAGCGATTTTGTTAAAGAATCACTCTACGAGTAATTGCCCGAGTTTATACCACTTGAACTGGAAACTAGTGGGAAGTCCTCGATACAAGTGAGAATTCCGAATCTCACCACCACCTCCAAAAAGTCATACTGGGGATTCGAAACATATTATGAAAATTTTAATAATAATAATAATAATAATAATAATAATAATAATTAATATTGTTATTATTAATAATAATATATTCAGGAGTATTATCTGACAGATACAATGTTACACAATACACAATGCTAGATATAGTGTGTTTGTTAAGGATATTGTACTTCACAGAGATCAAAATCTGTTTGAGAATCTGAAATCTCTAAAGAAATATTTACTTTCTTAATATAGTGAACAAAAGTATGATATAAAAACTTACTGTACACTAAAACATAGACAAAAATCTAAAACTGAACTTTCAATGTAAAGTGCAATCAAACAACATATGAATAAATACAAGAACAGACAAAAAACTTACAGCTCAACTTAGAATGGAAATAGGCGAACAAAAACAAATGATTTTTTTCATGTTTTAAATATGAGAAATTGGAGAGTTACAATAAATTCTGGAATACTCATGGGGTCCTTTTTCAAGAATTTTACTTGGCATTGCCTTTACTTATATTCTGTGTCTCGAAACGCGTAGATAGTTCCCGATACAAATAACTATTATGTATCTCACCCCCCCTCAAAAACTCATATTGGGGATTCTAAACAAATGAAATTAAAAATATTAGGAATTTGAAACAGGTTAGGGAAATGAATTATTTTGATTTATTAATATATTTTGTATATTATTATGTGTATATGTATTTTGATTTATTAATATATTTTGTGTGATTCATATTTTTTTGTCATAGTTTCATACTTTAAATTGAAGAAAACGGAGAGTTGCACAAAATGCTGGAATACTTACGGGGCCTTTTATCGTGAATTGTTCTAACAATAATTGCTAGAACCTCTCTGACTCTATGTACCTCTCTGACTCGAATGTCGTGGGTACCTGTCGATACACACGATAATTCTGAATCTTATTCTAATGAAAAATATCATTACAAAGAAGAAATTTAAAACAAATAAAATAAAATAATTATTTTGAATTATAAATAACACTTTTGTTTTATTATTATTATCACTGTTATTATATTCTTTAATTTCTAATAAAACAGAGCTACAAAGAACGCTGTCATCAGAAACTTTTTAAGAATTGGAGGGGTCGGGGAACATAGTGCTGACCCACATTACTATAATATTTGTCAGCGAGAGGAAAACAAAATTTTAGTTCAATGAGACGTGTCTTAGTTTATATATTCGCTTCTGGCTGGTTTATATATTTCGCTTCTTTGTTACAAATTCTCTGGACCTATAGTTGAGTCAGATCCATCACAGAATACTGTGTACATTTTAGATGCTTATTGTTCATGGAAATACGTTTAAAAAGCCGCCGTCAGGACTCGAACCTAGAACCTCCCGGTCAGAGGCACTGCAGTGACATCAGTTGATGCACGGAGCTACCGCTACCGGTTGCAACATCGTATTACATGTTCTTTACTACAAAACGAAGTCATTTTTTTAAATACCAGATATGAATAGGTAACTTAACATTTCTATTGTCACTGACAAGGCTATTCTCGTCGTTCCAGGCCTGTAATGTCTGCTCTTCAGGACAATATCTGCTACTGCAGGTCACTGGTGCAATGTCTGACCGTCTTCGCCAGACTGACATGAAGTCGGCATTTCTGGGGTCGAAGAGAAACGTTTTCTTTTTATAGCCGAAAAGCGTTACCAGAAAATTCAGTTAGCTTCTCGATTGTAGTCGTAGTGCTGAGTCAGTCGTCAATGTCGAGGGAGTTCACCCAACTCGATTGAAACACAGTGAGAGCACAAAACGCCGTGAACCGTAAATAAATGAGGAAAATCAAGCGAGTGCGTAAGTGAATGCGTAAATGAGTGACTTAATGTGCGAGTAAGTAAATGGACGAGTAATGAATAAATTCTTTATCATTGTCAGTTTCACTTACCGGACTCCCTAATTGCTTTTTAAAAATACTTAAACTTATATTTATCAAGTCTTTGTTAGTGGGAGTTCATTTACCATGCTCTCCACAACACCTAGATGTAGTTTAACTGAAATATAACAAATATCGACCTCCTAACCTCTCAATACCTTAATAATTTAGAGTATTTCTTTATCAAAATTATAAGAGGGAGTTTAACAAGTCATTCAATCCCGTAAGCATCAACTGATGTCACTGCAGTTCCTCTGACCGGGTGGTCCTAGGGTCCAGTGCCAGGCAGGGTTTTCGACACAAGCTGCATATTTAGGTCGTGACCAGCCGCTGTCTGGAGGAGAATTCTAGCGGCCGGTTACTCTGATCTGTAGTTTTCCGTCGTTTTTCCGATCAACATCAGGAGAATGCCGGAGCAGTACCCTAACAAACGGGCCAAGTTCCGCGCGCGATCGTTCCTTCCTCTTCCTTGTCCTATCCTGACCCCTTACTTATACACACAATTACATGCATAACACTACCTGAAATGCCAGAAGTCCAGTCAGGAGCTTAGAGTTTGTCCCGACAGGGGCGGGAACCATCTGGTTGGAGATACCTAGTTGGGGAAAACCCGGCTATACGACGGTAGGTTGACGCTGGATCTCACCACATCCAGTGGGGGAAGATTTCTGCCCCCCCCCAAGCAAAAAAGCAAGCACTACATTTACGGTACTAATGACCTTAGCAGTTTATGCTCCCAGAATCACTAATCAATAAAAAAATTCCTGTAATTATTGCAATCAAGGGATCATCCTTGAATATGCCTCAATTGAGATCGCAATGAAATCCGCTGAGCCATCCAGGTCAAAATTATACCCCTCATGAAGCACAAGAGTCAAGTTTTGAAGACGCAGTCAGGATGAAAGCAGGTGATGAACTTGTAAATAATTGAGAGTAAATGCTTAAACAAATGAGAAAATGCGTAAACAAATCCTTTGGATCTGGACATTAGATTGGTTCTTGCCACTTCTTTCTAAGTATACATGAATACACTCAGTTCACATATAAAGCCGATCTTGATGGCGCTGGGGCTTGGAACGATGTTCACAAAGGCAGAGCTAAAGGTTATGCGTTAAAGACTCACCTGGTTCTTTCCTTTGTGTGGTATGTATTTTAAACCACCGCGTGTTCTATTTGAATATCGACCCATCAATAAGATGGAATAATACAATAATTACTGCCGTACCCATGCAAATTAAAACCCACTCTCTTCCCTGTTTTTCCATTTCCATATTAAGTGTGTAATACATATTTTTTTCAAGGCCCTGTTATCCTCCGTCAGTTGTGTGTTTCCTTGCGATTGATGATAATGCAATATACCCTTGCCAATACAAACTATTTTTATTTAACGTTATTACCAAGAAGATAGGTACACCCATGTAATTCAATCGCGTAGAATATCAAGCAATTATTTTAATTTCACATACAGTTGCAGATTCTACATGCTCTGAACAGGTGGGGTAGAATCCAGAAGCGTTGAAGCAGCAAAACCGTAATGGAATGTTCAAGAAGATCTCGTCCTGTAGAATACGATTTAAGAAAAGTTTCTTTGAGGCCTAAGGCCACAAAACTTCACTTTTTAAGGCCCTAAAAAGCTTCGTTTAGGAGTTATTTAACGACATTGATTTAAAAATACGTCTGAGTGTTGCGGGTTACATTTGACACGAAGATTTAGCTGTATTTTTTAAACAAATTCTTCACATTTTTAAAGTCAAAGTGCAATTCGTCGCGTCTTTGCGAAATTCTCTTTATTTAGAAACCACATTTATAAATATTCGTTGCGTGTGAGGACCGCAAAATGTATGTATACCACTGAAATAATATAGGAGGCGATTGCTAATTATCAATAATTCTCATCATTTTCCCCACATGATCTATTAGCATCACGTGAACCCACTGGGACGTTCAGACATAAGCCTCGTTACTCGCCTACGCTCAGAGATCGGTGTTGTTCTCAATTGCATTCACATCCACTCGTGTAAATATTGTATTTTTTCTTTCTTCAGTAATAATAATAATAATAATAATAATAATAACAACAACAACAACAACAACTAGACCCCTGTCACATATTCAGAAAAACTGTCACTGATGTGTCTGATATGTAGTGTTAGAGGTCCTGGAAGTAAATGAAGATCTTGCTCGTTACTTGCTCTGAGCCGTACGAGTGAGCCTAGCCACAATGACATCTGTGGCAGGTGAATGTTTCCCCCCCCGCGTGGGAGAAGTGCATAAGTAATAATAATAATAATAATAATAATAATAATAATAATAATAATAATAATAACCCTCTGAAACGTTGCCACGCTGTTTTCTTGCTTCAAGATACCAATTCGAATGTAAAAATCATTTATGTTTTAATAAATGTAGTTTGAACTGTAAAAAAAGAAATTATTGGAACTTAGTAGCAGACAGCCTATGTTTCATTTTTAAGACATTTACATGTGTTTTATTGTGCCGTTATTATGTATGATGCATTGCTGTATATTCTAGAGAAAACATAAAGGGGTCGATTAAGCAAATAATTCTCTTAAAAGGGTCTATGCAAGAAAAAAGGTTGGGAATCCCTGACCTAAACATTCTGAACTCATTGAGTTCAGAAGTGAAAATTTCCATTTACTGCAAGAAAGGGATGGCCGGAACCGAAGCTCCTTGACGACTCAATGAAAGTTGCTGAACCCTTCCGCCCGTAAAGCTCAAACCCCGTACGCAGCGGCGCTGGCGAGAGAAGTGAAGGGGGAGAGGCAGAGGCGTGGGCGGGGACGGTTCGGAAGGAGGGGAAGAGGCGGGAGATGAGGATGGGTGGGGGCAGGGGCGGGGAGCGGAGGCGGCGGACGAGGGGAAGAGGCGGAGAGGAGGTGGGCGGAGCGGGGCAGGGGTGGGGACGGTTCTGGAGGAGGGGAGAGGCAGGAGATGAGATGGGCGGGGGCGGGGGCAGGGTCGGGGACGGTTCGGAAGAAGGGGAAAAGGCGGGAGATGGGGATTGGCGTGGGCGGGGGCAGGGTCGCGGACGGTTCGGGAGGAGGGAAGAGGTGGGAGATGGGGATGGGCGGGGGCGGGCTGCAGCCGGAGGGGGTCAAGAGGCCAACGGCGGCTACTCCGCGAGCGCCAGGCGTGCAAGTGGGGCGGCGGTGCGGAGGCGTCGCGATCTACTTGGCGCGGGGCAGGGGGCTGGTGTGAGGGCGGGGGCGGGGCCGGGGCTGTAGCCCTCTGCGTGGAAAGTCTTGGCGCTCGTTGGCAGACACCCCACGGACGAATGGTGGCCTAGATTTCAGGCGAGTAAGAGTCATCCGAGATGCACTCTGTTTGTTCTTTGAAATAAAAGTGAATTGTTTATGCATGGAAGTGGTGAGTAAGAGAATTTTATTTTGTAGACTAAGGCGGTTTTGAGATGCATCTCACTCAAAGGTTGGTACGTAAATGAAAGTAGGTCCTAGAGGATCAGGTAGGTATTGTTTTGTCATGTGATGAGAAAATGGAAACCTATATTGTGAATTAGGAAAGAGTTTCTCAGTCAGCAACTTGATGTGCACGATTGAAAAATCTGAAAACGGTGGCTATTTAAATTCTCTCATTGACTCCTTTATTTATGAAATTCCGCTGTGCTTCTCACCATCAGAAGATCTGTTTATCGTACCGTAAATTGCGATTTAAGCTTTTACAAATTGTTAGTCGAGCATTTAACGAGAAATTTAATGTTTGGCAGACTGTAAGAGACAGTTACATGGTAATTTCCCTATTAAATGAATGAGAATTGTTTTATTCACATATCCCACTGGATAAATTATTGCATATGATTCAGTAGAATTTAATTTGTTCTTTTTCCTGAAATATTGATAATTGTAGAATAATGGATGAACATTCTTTCATCATCATGAAGACCACCTCTTTAGCATAGCGTCATACTAATTAACATACCTCATGACTTCAGATTGGACAGTTTTGCACTTGAAAGAATCAACATAGCCGGTTAACAGAATTTTAGTTTCCGTTCTGGACCGCTGAGGAATTCAACAATTTAAGATGCTCGATTTATATATTTTTATTTATTCTTTCATAATCATATTTTATCATAAGGAAGGAATGTATAACTACGATTTTTTTTCTAATTAGCATGATAGGTGTGTTAGTGTAGTATTTTGCATGACTAACGATAATAATCTTCATATTGTACTTATTTCAAATTATAAACTGAAGCATATGCTACAACATCCATATGCGTTTTCCCTCCTCCCGCCCAAGAAACGACGTAGGCAGACAAACACCAGCTTTTGATAGCTTTTACTCTAATTGTGTTTATGAATACAATGCAAAATAAGTCGTGAATTACACTTCCCTCTTAGAAATCATTATACACATATTTCGCAAACAAACATACTAGCCGCATGACTTAATTCTCATAATAAAACAATAAAACCCTAAAATGTGAAACAATTTCAGATGGCAAAACAGCTGTGACAATGCCATTAATTTCGTTGCCTTACCGCATCATTTCTTCGGGAGACCTGCGTTTTAAATTGTCCATTTTGTCCCAGTTCTGTGTAAAAATTATAGTGCATGAATCTGCATTGTAATTTCCTGTGAATTATTACTAGAATTCTTTTTATGTTTTGGTTGCCCGTCGAGACCTTCGCCAGACTTTCTTCCTAACGGTAGTTCCGGACCGTGTGCATCGTCCACAGAAGGGTACTCACCCAAGTAAAATAACAATAGAAAATACAAAACTCATATATATACTGCCATAATTAGATCCTTAATGCTCTTTCCCTGCTTGCCTTAATTGCTTGCCCTGTTTGGATCAATGCAGCAAAAACCTATATCTATAATTAAATTAGTTCAAAGAATTGGTCACCCCAACCGGGATTCGAACCCGCGCCTTCTGATTTACGCCCAACTGCTCTAAACACTAAGCTACCGAGACAACCAACCCTTTGAACAATTTTTCACGAGCGCGATTATCGCTCCTTGTATGTATATAATGGCCACAATGTATTTGCCTTAAATAGTTAATACAATTGCCTCATATGTATGTAATTGTCATAATACAAGGAGCGATAATTGCGCTCCTGAAAAACCAATTTAATTATTAAAATACATTGTTACTCAGTAACAAGATCACAATCTGGATAGCTTTACGTTTGCGGAACATAATCTCCGATCGTAAGTGCGTCCAGCAAGTTGACGGGAAAGGTGACAATTAAAAAGCCAATATCCATAAAATACAGGTCATACAGAACAAATTCCTGCGAACAATAAGCAAAGCACCCTGGTTCATTTCAAACCAACAGCTTCATAAAGAAATTCAAATAAAACCTATCATACACATCACTAAGTTATCCCACACTTTTTACAATAATATGTCAACGATTACACAACTACCCCATTACAATCTAGGCAAAGCACCCATAAACCCCCTACCAAAATAAAAAACAGATTCCCCAATCATGTATTTTACATTCAGTTTGCAGGTTTAGATTCTTTGTGAGGTGATCAGTGGGTTTCCTCTCCCTAAGAAATAATTGTAAAGAAATAATAGTTTAGTTTTTTTAATTGATCATAAGCATAAAAAACAAATAAACAAGTTTGTATTGTAAAACTGAACCATGTATACCATTCAAAATAATAAAATCATTTTAAAAAAACAGAAGGGAACGGGAAAAAGGCTTCTGTCAAGCTGCCCCAATTTTACACAAGTTTTGAAGAAGATTAATATTCATTTATTATTACTTTCCTAGATATTTTACGCTATGATGATTCCTTTTCTAATCACCAACGTCATTTTATTTACAAGGAAGGGATTTGGCTTTTTTAAATTATGTATTTATGAAGCTTTCCCCATTTCATCAGGTTTTGTTGAATGTATTTTGAGATTATTATATTTCAAATAAATGTATGACAATTAAATTCTGATTAGATACATACTACTTCTAATTTGTGAATTACAGGAAAATATTGCTTCCAACTACAATGGAATTTGGAATCTCAAAATAATCTAATTATTATATTGTATTGGAAAAGTTCGACAACGTCATCAAAGAAATATTGCCTTAAATAAATATTTGACATTGTTTAGGGAAAATCGTCATGCACTAATGCTACTGTATTGTTTTGAAAACAATCCTACCGTCTGCCGACAATATATTATTGCGATCATTTTGATATGCGAGAGATATTTAGATATATTTTAATTTCACTTCTGTTACTAAAAAACTTAAGTTAACATTGCTAAGGATAAGGGTAGGACTAAACTTACGTTTTCTTAACGTGGCGCGTGAAGGAATTGTCTTCACGATGTAATGTGGTACGTCTTTTCGCGTCTTTCTTGGTCGTGTCGCTAGATATCGCTTAATCTGCAACACTACTTGATACGGTCGCTATCTGGTGACATCTGACGGCACGATCGAGAAAGACGCAAAAAGCCGTGCCATATTCCATTGGGAAGATAGGTAATGCCCTCAGCTGCCACTTTACGAAAATCAAAGTATATTATCCACATTATAATATCCTTCTTATTCAACAACCAAACAAGTGATGTTAAACATTTTTAATATTATTTCATTTATTCTGGAGTATATGTAACAAATATTTTACTATATTCTATCACGCCCACCTACTACCTTCCAGCACGTGGGGAGAGCTTGATATGAGCATATGAGCATATATTCAATGAAAAATTACAGTGGCACAATTATATAATAGGATCATGCACTTTAAATAGTTGGTCACTGAAAAAAACAGAAAACACGGCAAAATAAAAAAAATTGGCGTCACCTCGACTGTCTGAACACACTTTCACCAATTACAATTCACAATTTGTTCATTCCTCTTTCTGAATTTTTATCTACCACATTATTTTACTCTTTCTACTCTCTAGTTTTTCCGTGCACGGCTTTTAAAATGAGTTTTACACTTGTTCTAAGATATCCTGTTCACAGGTGCTAGCCTTGGGCTTCGCACTCACTATAACATTGTGAACTTTAAAGAGAGAAAAAAAAAGAAAACGTAACATACACGTTACTTAAATTTGACCCCTTTGCATGTCACAGAAAGCAATTACTTTTAACACAATACAATAAACTATGACTTTTCCAGATAACATCACTGTACAACATATGAAAATCATAAATTATTTAAGTAAAATTGTACAAGGTATGGCCTCTTTGAATGAATTTAATAACACGTGCAGTAAATGAACTTGAAACTGCCACTCACATCGTTCGGAATACTTTTCCCACCTATTCTGACCTTTCACCCACTTTTAACACGAATTGTCGTGTATTTACTGCTATTCTCTTTCCCCAACTGATCGCCGCATAAAAGTTGCCTCTTCTTTTACCTCATCAGCTCCGCATCGCTCACCTGTAGGTGATCTTGTGGATTTTCTGCCGCTCGCAGCCTCGCGTTGCAACCCATCTTTGCTCGCTGTTCCACGATGTTACCAGTTTCCTTCCCTCGATCTCTGGACTCCGCCACGCCTCCAATTTTCACACCCTTCTCCCGTTCTCCGGACTCGTACGATTCTCGTTCCAGTCCAAATCTTTCTCGCCTACGCTTCTCTCTTCCTGGGGTCGTCCTTCTTCTTCTGCCGCGCCTCGTACAAGTTTGTTCGCGCTTCCAGCCTCGAATAATTAATGTTGCTGAATTTATGCTTTAATTTGTGGTCTCAGCTAATATGAATTTATTAATGTCCTTCTGCGCGAATTTTACAGATTTGAAATTATTTCGAAGTCAAACAATCACTTCACTTGCTCTCTTAAATATTGTGAATGTTAATGCGAAGAATGTTCTGCACCCACTTCTCAATTACATCACTTTCGTTGATACGCTTCTCAAGCTAACTTTTAACTACCAAGTTAAAATAAACTCCTATGCTATCAAGTTACAATCGCCTTCAGAACTCAGACTAGTCGCCGTCGCTGCTGCAATCATGTAGAGCTCCTCCGAGGCGCGCCGCGATACTTATGGTACTCGCGCCTGGGGAAATTTTTGGAGGGGTGAATATTCGTGACCTCCCGGAAAAAACAGTATTCGCTAGTTCGGTCGTCAGAGTTCGAAAAGCTGAAGGCTGGAAAAGTAGATGGCGCGTTTACAAGCCATCGCTCCGCCGCGTACTCGACTTCTTTCTGTTCGCGGGCTATTTCTCGTAGTTGATGGTGGCGTTATGGGATTGTCTAATCCCATGACGTCACAATATACATATACTTCGTTACCAAGACCCGACAATAAGAGGTTTTGTTCTGCGCCGTGTTCCGGCAAACGATTGCAATACTTTCTCTACTTACGCACGTAAGGGGAAGAAAGTAAAAATCACGCAGTTTGATTGAGTAGATATCTCAAAATTCTTACCAACGAAAGATGAATGTAGAGCGAACTTGACTTCATCATGCAGGGGCGAGAACAAACAATGTCTGTATTCCCCTTTTTAAAAATGATATTGCCCATTGAGTTAAAAGACATGATTTAAACCAGTGCTGCCTAAGTGGACGGCCCATTATTTATTTATTTATTTATTTATTTATTTTCTTTTGGATAGAGAAATACAAAGATCAGTGTTAATACACTCTACATTTGTTATAGTTGTTTATAGCTACTTACAATTAATTTACAATAATCTTACTAATAATCTTTTAATACAACTTACATTATTACGAGGGTGGTAGAGGTATCTTTGTACAACATCTCTACTTTAGGTCGAGATCTGAGAATGTATTTAGGAATGTATGGAAAGGAAATTATTTCTTAATGCGGGTTCTGAGAGTTGAGTTTTGGCAGAGTCTTCGTGGGGTTAGTTTGGGTATATTTGGTTTGTTTTGGAAGAAGTGGGTGGATAAAAAAATAATGTGGTTGGTTATCGGCTCTATATGGGATTCTTTATGGAGTTGTGCATTGGAGACGTACCATGGGGCATTCGTGATGGTGCGCAGGAACTGATGTTGGATTACTTGAAGTTTTTTGGTGTTTGATTTGACTGCGCTGATTCAAACTGGGCATGCATATAATAATAGTGGTCGTATGATAATTTTGTATAGCAGTAAGGCAGTATTATAGAGTAACTTAGCTGATATATTTATTATTGGTTTTTTTTAATTTTCGCTTGTATAACTTTATTGTCGATGTAATTTTTACAATTGAGGCGGATGTTTAAGAAAATACCTAGATATTTTATAGGTTTTTTATGTGTTCGCCATTTTACAGATTATTGATTCAATTGTAAGGGGGGACGGTCCATTCGGTCTGCCCCGGCTCATCGCTTATCCGCCGGACATCGGCGTGGCCCACGTTTGCTAAGTCAGTCAGTCAAGTAATTCGTAATGGCAAATTTTACCAAAACATCGATGCTTCGATGTTTTGATGCATCGTTAGAGGGTTTTCGATGTCGATGAAAATATCAACGAAAAAACATCGATGTTTAAAACAGCGCTGTTTTAATTATAGGCTAATAAACATGCTATTTTCCTATCAATTTTTAATTACACTTCGTAAAAGGTGTTGTGACATACCAGACTGTCACACAATATTTTGATGGGAATTGGGGACAAGAATTTATTAAATTCTTCGTGAAAAGTGTAAATGAAGGGCGTTCCTTAGCAACCAGGGAAGCGGAAGTAAATAAATATAGCGCGGCAAGTAACGGACAGAAGATTGTGATATATAAGGGCATGTAGGATTGGTGGTAAACTAGTAATGGGGTGTGACGTAGAAGGAAACTGGAGATTGTTTTGTAAAACAAGAGACAAGAAGGTATGAAAGTTATGAAAGGTTGAACTTCGTAATATTTGAGATGAGCTTTAGACCGTGTACCGTGCACATCATACTGCAGAGGTTATTGTAAATGATAGATGTGGGACTTGGTGGAATTTTGCGGGAAATAATTGAGCAGTAAGGACTTATAAATATTTTGTGGGCGTAATTCTATTTGGGACTTTGAATAATTCTGGCACCGGGAGTGCGCAAATCGGACTTGAAGAAAATACAGACGTGAGAGCGGGGAAGAGAGGCTCGAGACATATCTTGTAGTTTAGGAGATGAACTTTATATTTTATCTCGTTAAAATTTGGAGTAATTAATTAGAAGAAATAGACTTTCGTGTATCGTGGTCTAAGTAAAACGTGACAATCGTGGATTTAGTGCCCATCCGTGGAAAAGAATAGGGAAATAAGTGAAACAATAAGTTGAGGAGGATATTGACCCGGCAGCGGACCGAGAACAAGATACAAGGGAGAAGATTGGTCGGAGCGGTGGATTCTTCTTGGCCCCATCGTCCAAGAGCGCATGGATATCGAAAATAATAAGAATAATAGCGCTATAGACAATTTTTACGATCGATCATGACCAAGTTTACTACATTTACATTTTATGTTAAAAAGGATTAATAGATGAATAACTTTTCTGAAAAAGAAAAGCTGATTATCATTTCTTTAGCATCTTGTGCAATCCACAGTTTAATAATTTCTTTCCAGAAACAAATTTCAGATTCCTCGCTTCTTCCATATGGAGAGCGGATCGAATGATCGTTTGCTAGGAAGAAAGTAAGTACCGGTGACGATTATTTTCGTAAGAACCCAACCGGCAGAGCTAGTAGGATAATTATTTCCCTTTAGATGTGTTTGCGGGAAATTTAAAATCGCAACCCTTTCCTGGCGCCCAAAAATGATATAAATTCGGAAATCGGTTGCAGAAATAATTTGACAGAAACGGAGAGAGCGTTTCAGTATATATTTTGTTTGGTTACCAGCATGTTAGGAGTATGCTCATAGAAATTATTATCGAATGTAAAGAATAAAATTAACAATAAAGAACATCGTGTTTCGCTATTTTATATTTAGTCAATTCGATTCATACACCATCGAAATAAAATCTCCTGGATTGTATGTGATACATTTTATAAACATTTTAGTAGTATTTATTTTTATTATTGTAGAATACATTATATTTTGAGTTAGATTTGACTTTTTAATATTCTAATCAATATTCTACATTTACTATAAACATTACATTAAAAAATTCTTTAAAGAACATAAGCATTGGATGAATAAACTCTTTGATGGTGGTATGGATGATATTTTAAAATCTATTCTAAATTAGTGTGACGAAGATAAAAATGAAATTGTGGAAGATAAAGCGAAATTGATATCTCGGATTCATGCAGACAATAGAAATACTTTTCACATATCTAATCAAGTCGATAACTAACTTTTCCATAAAATTTAAGGTAGAACCCTTTTATTTTAAGATTGCGAAATGGCTTCCAACCAATGAGAATAACAAACACTACCAAATATAAATTCTTGACTTACCCGACAACTGGCATTAGCAGCTAAATTTCACCACAAACAAAGCTCTGCTGTCTGAATCGTGTGTACCGCTCGCGCACCACAATGAACTAACGAATATATGAAAAGGTATTGCCTGCACTTCATCTTTCTAACAGCGCTGTAAAAACTACGACAAAAAAACAAATAATTTGGTGATAAATGATAAACAAATATAAGTTTACTCGCACATATAAAACATATATTAAATTTATAGATATATTGTGAAAGACATGTCAGTTTGAAAAGCAATGGTTTGTCACATATCACATACTATGGGACTTCCAAGATGGAGTGAATCTGGTTCATGACCTGTCAAAACGTCTAAGGGCTATTTCTAACACTACTGTCGATTCAGACAAGGACGCCTGGCGATAACATACATTGATACATTTATCGATGTTTTAAAAACATCGATTTTTTTATATCTCTAGGTACTATTGTAAAATTTCTTACATTTAAGGTACGCACAGCGTGCTAAAAATTCATTTTTTTCACACGTAGTAAAAATGATTTTGTTTTTGTTCGGATTCGGCCTCCCGGTCTCTTCCTATTAGCAGAACAAAATGCCTTTTTTACCACATTTCATAAATACTGAAATACCATTTCATAAATACTGAGATGGTTTTATTTTTTTAATGAACCAAATTCGCTAATAAGAAAAAATCATAAATATCCATTTATTTGTTTTATGGCTGATGATTAGACGGCATACACCATAGACTTGAATAAACTTACCGTACGATTAAATTTAAAAACATTTTCAAGTTTCAAATGAGAACAAAACAGTTATTTACATCATTAAACAAAAATAAAATAAGAAAGTAAAAAAGAAACTTTCCACAATTAACTACTAGAAAGAAATAAAGCGTAATTCTAACAGTTCTCTAAATATGATTACAGTTCGTTCATGTCTCCAAGCTTACCCCCTCCCGTTCACATCTATGAATCATCGAATCTTCAAATTTCTCTAAAACATGCATCCTCTGTTGATAACTTAAACATTCAGCTCCTCTTTACGTTTGAGCATACACCACGCCTTACAGGGCACGAAGTTTTTCAGTCATCTAGCAGACCTCTAATCATTCTCCATTCAGTCAGACATCTACTTTCGATCTGGTTGTTGATTGAGTTTGTTAGCGTATCTTTCCTGGCCTTGCCAACCTGTAGTTTCAGTCTAAGAACGCCTTGCTCACGAAGGTCGTCTTGGTGTTCGAAGTCTCTGACATCTTGACTAGCTGCGAGGGTAATCCCAAAAGTAAGGTCCCCTATTTTTTATAAGTACGTAGACCTGTTTATTTCTACAATTGTTTACGTCAGTTTACAACTTAAACATTTAGCTATTTTTCGACATCATTTCTGTCAATATCTTTTTGTAGACGTTGTGACAGTTTTTGTATGTCCATGTCATACCAGCTCGCCACCACACTGTTCAGTAAGTTATGAGCCTCTTCTTTCATCTCGTGGTCGGAGTTGAATCGCTTTCCGGCCAAACGTTCTATCAACTTAGAGAACAGTTGATAGTGTCTGGGCGCCAAATCGTGACTATAGGGGTGGGTGGGTGATGATACGTGGGTGGGTGGGGGACTGAGCGCCTCAGCGCGGCTTGCGCATGTTTACACACAGCGCGGGAAGCACTCTCATAACAGTGTGGCCAACTGCCACACAAACAGAGTTCTGTACTAAAATAGGAGACCTTATTTTTGAGATTACCCTCGTATTTGGTTACTCGTTCAAATGAATTATGCACTACGCGAGGTATCTACAAAAAGTCTGATTCCTGTTTTGAATTAAATAAAAGGGCTAGTTCTGACAATATTTGTTTGTTTGTTGTTTCTCCAATCCTCAAAAGCCATTTTGTAAAATAACCGATAACTCAGACAACGAATTAATAGGATCAACCGTTAGGTCGCCGGTTGGTAAGGAATGGAGACGCAAACTTGATGAACT
This sequence comes from Teleogryllus oceanicus, assembly GCA_964035755.1. Classification (NCBI taxonomy): domain Eukaryota; kingdom Metazoa; phylum Arthropoda; class Insecta; order Orthoptera; family Gryllidae; genus Teleogryllus; species Teleogryllus oceanicus. The sequence continues at coordinate 26,995,007 of CAXIVR010000012.1, read as the reverse complement.
GTGAGCAACTTCAGACACAATTGGCTCTAATCTTTTGAAAGCCTTGTGTTACGCAACCCACTGCGGACAGACCTAGTCTGGAATTCTTGCCTTTGAGCAGCGCTGATTGAAAGGACGTGTTCAGGGGTATTCGAGAGCAAAGTTACTGCAGCAACACTACAGAAACATAAATTCATTTTCGAGTTTACATATTGCTCTGTCTTTAATGCTCAATTTGAGGTAGGACCGGGCACGCGAGAGAAGGCACGCGCAAGTGTGGACTTGAGGAATTGAGCAGATTAAAGAAATTGATTGATTGATTTTTTCGTGTTTCCGGGCGCGTCAACTGCTTTGGTCATTAGTCCCGTTAGTGTAGTGCATTTTTTTCGCGGGAGATGGCGGTGATCTTCCCCCGCTGGATAGCGAGATCCGGCGCCGACCTACCGTCGGCTAGTGTGGTTTCCCCCTAACCAGGACTCTCCCACCAACGGCGCACCACCCCAGCCGGGGCAAGCTCTAAGCTCCCAGAATGTGTGGTAGTGTAGTGCATGTTAGAGTAAGTAAGTGTATAAGGGGAGAGGATAGGGCAAGGAAGAGGAAGGACAGATCGCGGGCGGTCCGTGGCCCGTTTGGTAGGGTACTGCTCCGGCATTCACCTGGTGTTGATCGGAGAAACCACGGAAAACTACCGATCAGAGCAGCCGGCCGCTAGAATTCTCCTCCAGACAGCGACTGAATTCGACCTAGCTGAAAAGCTAGTGTCTAAAACCCTGCTGCCGACAGAACTCGAACCTCGGACCTCCCGACCAGAGGCGGTGCAGTGGTATCAGTTGATGCACTGAGCTACCTCTCCCGGTGAAATTGATGGATGTCGTATGAGATGTAACCAATCAATGAACGCATGAACATCGTCTCACTTTCAGCACTAGTGTTAAAAATTAAACTTAAACACGCTATGTTTGCCCACGAAGAATCGTGTTAATTTTTTTAAATTTATTTTCTTTTGGATAGAACAATACAAAGATCAGTGTTAATACACTCGACATTTGTTATAGTTGCTTATATCTACTTACAATTAACTTACAATAATCTTACAAATAATCTTAAAAATACAACTTATCTCTACCATCCTAGTAGTAATGTATCTTTGTACAATATCTTTACTTTGAATCAAGATTTGAGAATTTATTTAGAAATGTATGGAAAGGAAATTCATTTTAATGCGGGTTCTGTGAGTTGGGTTTTGGCAGAGTCTTAGCGGGGTTAGTTTGGGTATATTTGGTATGTTTTGGAAGAAGTGGGTGCATAAAAAAATAATGTGGTTGGTAATAAGTTCTATTTCTGCAGTGTGCTCAAAAATATATTTAATGGAATAATTATTGCATATTGATTACATAATGATCATTATAATTCATCATTTGATGTTTTTGTTAATAGTGAATAATGCAAAACAAATTTTTTTAAAATATAATTTTATATTGATATTTTATCTTATTTCAAGTAAACACAATTAAATTTTGTGATGTTGTTTTTTTAATATTTGTTCTACCATTTCCTGAATAATACACCCACATTAATCCTATTTCTGGACAAGAAATTTCATTTTTCTTGTTAGTTTTATCATTTGGGAAATAGTTGCAATCATATGTGCACCGAGGAAGGTATTTGCCGCATAAGATTTGCTAAGAAGTGTCAGGATGGTTCATAAATATTTGAGATGTGCAAAATTTTATGGACTAGAGATTGGTACATTACAAACAGAAATATTTAACCTATCAGTAATTCCCAGGTTGTGTTCCATATTGTGAGCCAATCGTACATCAGCAGTGTCAATCCATAAGCTTGCCTGAACGGAGGACTTCAATATTGTCATGATCATCTCTTTCCTCTTCTTTGACTCTCTCCACTTCCCGTAATCATCCACCGGTTTAGGTGGCTCAGGGCATCAATTGATGTCACTGCAGTGCCACCAATCTGGAGATTTGAGGATTCGAGTCCCAACATAGCTAGGTCGGATTCAGCCGCTGTGTAGAGAAGAATTCCACCGGCCGGTTGCTCTGAACGGTAGTTTTCCGTGGTTTCTCCAACTAACGCCACGTCAATGCCTCCTAACAAAAGGGCCACGGACCGCGCGCGATATTTCATTCCTCTTCCTTGTCGTATCCTCACCCCTTAGTCACACACTCTTACATTGCACTACCACACACGTCGAGAGCCCGGTTGGAGCGGTGCCCGCTGGTGGCAGAAACATGGTTGTGGAAAATTAAGCCGCAAGCCGACGTAGTAGATCTCTTCACCAATCAGGGGAAGATTACCCCAACCTCTCGCCATAAAAGCATGCACTACACTTAAGGGAATAATGACAGCAGTTGACGCGCTAATTAATCAATCCTATTATCACAACCAAAGAAAATAGTTATATCACTCCTATCAGTACTCCTTTTCATTTAAAAACTCATAGAACTTTGTCATTTTTAGCCGTGTATCGTCTCTCATTCTCATAATCTGCCTTAACCATGCATATTGCATTCTTTCGCCCTTTAAATCCAATTGCGACATTATGCCTCAAAAAAAGAAACGAAGTGTTACATATGTAAATTAAAACAAGTATAAAGAATAGAGTTTCAAAATTTTAGGTGCCAGTGTAACAATAAAGAAATCACATAGAATTGTTCAGGATCGACGAGTTCTATCAATAAAGTTGCGTTTTTCTATTTTTCCAGCAAATCATTCGTTTGCCTCGAGTATTCCTGAGGTAAGAATCTCGAGAAAGGTTGATTTATCCCAAACAAAGGAGCGAGGAACTTCCCAGCATGAAATTACGCCAGATTACCGATTTGATTCGCGCTCCGGCGTTAGTGATGCAAAGTGTCTGCTCCGACTGTGGGTTCCGCACTTATTGGGGCAGAAACATTTCGAAGCTTTGTTTTTCCGCACATTTCGATGATTAGTGGTAAGCTACCGCTTTTCCTCTTTCTTCCTTCCATTGCGCGTGGGATTGTTGACAAAAGAAGCTACGACATTTTGGAGTCAATGAGGTGATAAATGTTTGACGGTCAGTTTCTCATGTTTTTGTGATCTCGTTCGTGTTTCGTTTGCCTTCGAGGATATGCTTGAACTTCCTCACAAAAGTGACTTTTGTGTTTCCGAGTTATTTTGGAACAGCTTTGACCTAATTTCATCATAATCTTGTGACAACATGACGCTCATGGGTGACGTAATTTATGTAGCATTTGACCCTGATTTGTGATTGTTTTTTCTTTAATTATAATTAATTTTGATTTAATAATGTGCACATATTGTGCATACAATACTACAGTAAACCAAAGTAAGACTTCTTCGTAACCAAAATCAAAACTACTACGTATTTTGTGGTTATTCTGTGAAATGTTAATAATGAATTAATTCATTGCTAGTTATTTCCACAGAATTTTTTAATTGTCATTAGTCATTTCAATGTCTTATTACCTATTACTATTTGACATGAAACGCCTTTAATATCGGTTGTAGGGGAAGGGAAGGTCATTTCGTAAAATAGGTACAGATACAGTACATGTTTCAAAAAATATTCATATTACAATTATTTAACTTATTTAGTTCACTTTTCAAGTATTATTGTTATGTAGCGAACACTGTTATTTTAACTTTCGTTTTATAACTTTGGGGTAACGGTAACGGAACACGCATATGGACACACAGAGACATCTATGCCATATATTTATTATTTTTTAATAAATTAAAATTTAACTAATTTAAACTAGAAGCAAACATCTAGAATATTAAAATTCGTAAAAGAACGTTAATTATTATCAAAATCAATTCACAAATTATGTATCATATAGAATCCGAATTTTTTTTTTTAATCTGTAATTAATTCTGTACATTTCAAGGGGGAGAGTTGCCCCTTGGGAGGTACACTTGGTCCTTCATTACGTCTCACATCAGATGAGCAAGAGATGGGCCGTCAGGCTTCCCAGCGGGAGAAAATCCACGCGAGGAACTAAAGGCCCATTCACAATGCAAACATAAGCATAAGCATGGCGTTAACATAAACGTTTGGACTACGTCTACAAGTGGACTCGTTCACAATGCGTTCGCATAAGCATAACACGTAAAAGCTTGCAAGCTTCAAGCTTCTGTGCTTATGCTTATGTCAGACATAAGGAATGAACCAATCACAGTTCGATAACTCAAAATCGAGTATCAAAGTCGATAGGCGAACTATTCGTGTGCTGCGTGGTTGTGTTTGTCGTATTTGTTTTGATATCTCGAAATCGATTCTCATATCCAACCAATAGTAAACTAGAATGTCTCATAGCCAATAGAAACTCTTATTTTGCCTATGCATATGTTCGACATTGTGAATACGCTAACTCTTCGCTTATGTTAATGTCTATGTGTTAAGGCCCATTCACAATGCAAACATAAGCATAAGCAGGCGTTAACATAAAAGTTAGGACTACGTCTACAAGTGGACTCATTCACAATGCGTTCGCATAAGCATAACACGTAAAAGCTTGCAAGCTTCAAGCTTCTGTGCTTATGCTTATGTCAGACATAAGGAATGAGCCAATCACAGTTCGATAACTCAAAATCGAGTATCGAAGTCGATAGGCGAACTATTCGTGTGCTGCGTGGTTGTGTTTGTCGTATTTGTAATCTCGAAATCGATTCTCATATCCAATCAATAGTAAACTAGAATGCCTCATAGCCAATAGAAACTCTTATTTTGCCTATGCATATGTTCGACATTGTGAATACGCTAACTCTTCGCTTATGTTAATGTCTATGTGTTATGCTTATGTTTGTGATTGCATTGTGAGTGAGCCGTAACAGGGAGGGAGATCCCGAGCGGACCGCCCACGTCGGCCTGCTGCGCCCATTGTCCCGCGCAGCGGTCGCGAGGTCAAGCCCCGAGGCCGACGCGCTGGGAGTTCGGCGATTGAGACGTTGAACCATCGCAGTTTGCTTTGCCACATCCCTTTCAACGCAGGGGCATTGTGAAGGAATCCGTTCATACCTCTGCCTCAGGCGGTTCATGTCACTTCTGCCAATCTCACGAACAGAAAGATATGGAATTTTTATGAAAAATAAAGTGAATGGATATCAGTGCATGGGGGCATTTGTAGCAGAATTGAATAATAATATTGTCTTTGTTAATAGCATATTATTTTGTAGGTAATATTAATAATAGAATTATTTTCATTTCTTCTATTGGTCTGGAAACGCCTGTAGTATTTGTTTCGTATTATTGTTTCGCCTCCAAAATATTTCAAAGATATCTCGCCTCTTTTCCTTTAAAAATAACTAATACGAGACAGAAACATACTTTCATAATGTTTTATAAGATTTTTTTAAAATATTTAGAAATTTCTCTCTTAAATGAATGTAATTCATTTAGTTTAATATTGAGGTTAATAAACTAAAAATATTAACCGGATTGATCTCAAGTGTATAGAGTGTACTGATTCGGTGTCTTGTCAGTGTCTTGATAAAGAGTCGTAGGTTGTTTGTGTATATTTCTTCAGGGTTTCTGTTGTAGTATTCGTTGCCCAAATTTTCTTGTTCTGCTGACCTCGTATGCGAAGAATTAGCAAGTGTATCTCTAGTATGGTGTGGTTAATTACTCATTGGGGTGAAGAGAACTGCATCTTATTGAATGTATGTATTATGTAAATGTATTCTGTTTAAAGCGCCCTAACGAATAAAGTTCTTCATTATTATTATTATTATTATTATTAATATTATTATTATTAATATTATTATTAATATAATAATATATTATTATTAATATATGTTCAGAAGGTGTTTAATTATTTCAGCATTAAAATGCGTATTTAGTTGTAATAATACTTCAGCGAATTAAAATAAGTTCTAGCTAAAGAAATCACACGTTGGTAACGCCTGTGTGTAGTAGAATAGTGGTAGCGTTCCGCGGGTGGGCTGGCCGTCATTAGAGGTAGCGCCTCAGGCAAAAATTGAGAGGTGATGAAGCTATCAGAAAGTCCTTGCTCTCATAGTCTACTCATGTCTTCTTTGTTGGTTCATATTCCACTTTATTGGTCCATTAAAAACTTAATTTCTTTCACGTATTAACTACATATTTCCTAGAAAAATTGATAACATCTTTTAACGTGCCCCCAAAAAAACCGTCAAGGATACGAACATCAAGCAATACTTCATGTTTTAGAACCCCTAAAGATGTTCTGTAATGTATGAATATAGGTAATTCCTGATATCGCACAATAACAGGCGATTGCCGGAGCAGTACCCTTCTAAACGGGTCACGGACTGCGTGCGATCTGTCCTTCCTCTTCCTTGTCCTATCCTTACCCCATCACACACTTGAACTAACATGCACTTCACTACCATACAAGCTGCGAGGGGGGAAATCACCGCCACCTCCCTAAGTAAAAACACTTACGGAACTTGCACTACACTTACGGAACTAATGACCTTAGCTGCTGACGCACCTGGAATAGAATCACTACTCCACCAATGAAAAAAAAATCTCATATCCCGATTCTCTGTAAAGTCACCACGTCCACTACTTCATTTTGAATTAAGTACATCATTGTTGTCTTTATTATTCTTTTTTCCAAGTTATATTGAGTCATCTACTATGAATTTTATAATACATTATTGTACAATTATATTACACAATAACGTAACGTGTATAATTCATTATTATATAATATATTAATTGCATATGTATAATTGTAATAAGACTACATGTAACATTGTTGGTTTTTTTAAATAACTTCTAATGACCTTACGTTGACACGACTCGTATAAATAAATATTAAAAAACAAACTTCATTTCTAGATTTTTAATTTCTACATTCATTCATTATCAATTTTTTCCGAATGGTATGCCTAACAAAATCTCATATCTTATTTACATGTCTTATTTGATTGAGAATAAACATTCTAATATTTATTCAATATAAAAGAACAGTGAGGGGTCAAATTCTTGTCTTTCTTCGACCTGAATACGATTTCTTTGGAGTTGTTCTGATTCACACCAATTCAAGCAAGTTCTGGATCATTAACTCCATGAAATTAATGTCAAGAAGTCGCGGCTCTGAAAACATTTGGCGTCCCATTTTGGATCCTATTTTTGAAGCTCCCAACGTCTACTTTCCAATTCTCCATTATACGTAATCTTCTTAATTTCAATCACATGGATGCCATTTTCGCCATAAAATACCTACGACTTACATTTCGAAACCGAGAAAGAGGTGACACGTTAAATTCGTACCACGAAAGTTTTGATCACAAAACACTAATATCATTAAAAATACTGATAAGTTCCCGAACAACAATCCTTTAAAAAATGCTGCAAACAAAACATGTTTAGATTTGACTGATCCAGCACTGACGCCATCGAATCATCTACAATAATAAAATGCTGCGTAAAGTTTAGTTACAAAAAATGTGTGCGACAGCGCACATTAATTTAGTCTAAAAGCGACTTTCATTGAGATAGCAAAACTGTTGAGGATACATTTATTTTTATTTTTTTAAATTTCTTAATATTCCTCAGTTTTTTTCCGGTGGAATATTTGCAATAAGAATAGATATGTATCCTTATAGAAACAATACATTAATGTGTGTTCAATTCCCAAATGTCTTGAATTAGTCGTAAAGACGTTAACGTCGCTGTTTTTGTATTATTAACGAAAATGATACAAAATGTTAATGGCATAATTGGCACTAATTGGACCGGTGTGATCATAACACATTTTTACAGTTTTTGTAAAGTGAAAATAGCTTCATGCTGTATTCTCACTTCCAACGTTTCTAGCTATGCTGCTAAGTCCTACCCTCCCAAAAATTACAGAACGTTCAAAAAGGGCTCATTTTCTAGATTACCACATAATAGTAGGAGCTTCGAATACATCGTTTCCGAGCTACGCACAATATTGGAGCTGCCGACCGGTGTTAAGGATTTCATGAACACTTCATATTTTCTTTACACAGAAATCTGTGCACTTCTAATGTTTTCTTCTTAACTGTATTTGATATAGGCATCGGGGTAAAGCCCCATCGAGCTTATTACACAAACGAGGCATTGCTTTTATAGTTTTTTATAAATGGTATGAATTCTTTGTCTTTCTTTCTCGTATTCTAAATAAAATGGATGTTGATTTCGTTTGTAATATCAAGGCTCATTGATAACATTTTTCTCAAGCTCATTCGATATATATATTTTATTTGAGCTTACCGAACGAACTTCATTAGGGTTCTGAGTGTATGTTGTGTTCATATTTACGTTGTTGGTCCAGTTCACTATTATTTCACAAAAGACAAAATCAACACATGGCACATCAGGAGTTGTAATTCAGGAATCTTATCTGAGAAACTTCACCTTATTCCAATATTTGGAATTCTGCTACATTTTCTTCTTCTTCTTCTTATTATTATTATTATTATTATTATTATTATTATTATTATTATTATTGTTATTATTATTATTTTATTTTCATAGCAACTATTGTGACTGCATTTCTTACATTTTTTATTTATAGCAAATTATAAAGAATATTTCACCTTCTCCTCTCTCACACTCCTCTGTATTTTACGCTCTCTAGCTTAGACTCTCTAACAATCAAATACTTCGCAACATATAATCTTTCAAACGTTAATTTAATAACTGCCAGGATATTCGTTATTTACACAATAGCCGCACAAAAACAGTTAAAATGTCTTGGAAGCGTTTTTGTAGACATACAACACCCATTGTAAACAGTCACATTAGAGTAGCAAGCACGTACAATTCATATTATATACGTTATTTCGATCTCCCTCGCGATTTAGATTTTAAAAAATAATGATGTTTGCCACTGAACAATTATTTGCTTTTAATGTTCGGTGCGCGTAAAGATTCCCTCCTGTGATGTATTTTTCACATTCGTATAAAATTGCTTTACAAATCGCAGTTATGTATTTCATTGTCTCACGTATTTCAAGTTCATGTCATCCCAGTATAACTACTGCCCCAAATAATTCCCGAACAAAAATAATAATAGCTTTCTTCTAACCGTCACGAAAGAGTTCCGGCGTCCTTCACCAGGCATCAGCACCTGCGTGCGGCGGACGAGTCATTTGACAGCCTGGGAGCTGCCTCTTGTCTCACGTGTTGACACGGTTCTGCTGTATCATTACATTGTACATGAAGTCACGAATTATCTGCGGACAAAGGAAATGATAAATGACGGTCAGCGCCCGCCTAGCGGGGACGAACGTCGGGGGAAGAGGTCCGCTCGCCGGTGACACGAGCGCCTTGTCCGGATCCGGCCACGGGGAAAGGGGGAGGGGGTAAAAGCAGTGCGGTCTTTCGACCCGCAAGCAGGAACTCGACTCGCGGTTCGATTGTTTGATTGCTAGTGATGCCGGGCGCCTCAACTATAAAGGTCATTATTCCCGTACGCGTAGTGCATGTTTTTGCTCGGGTGGTGGCGGTGATCTTGCCCCGCTGAATGGCGTCAACCTGGACCGATCTACCGTCGGCTATCGCAGTTTTTCCGAACCAGGTATCTCCCACCAGCGAGGCACCGCCCCAGCCGGAACAAGCTCTGAGCTCCCGACCGGTTTTTGATAAATTGATTTTTTCGTGTTTCCGGGCGCGTCAACTGCGTTGGTCATTAGTCCCGTTAGTGTAGTGCATGTTTTTCCCTCGGGAGATAGCGGTGATCTTCCCCCGCTGGATGGCGAGATCCGGCGTCGACCTACCGTCGGCTAGTGGGTTTTCCCCCTAAACAGGACTCTCCTACCTGCGGGGCACCGCCCCAGCCGGGACAGGCTCTAAGCTCCGGACCGGTCTCCCGGTATGTGTGGGAGTATAGTGCATATACATGTGTGTAAGGGGGTATGATAGGACAAGGAATGGGAAGGAAAGATCGCGCGCGATCCGTGGTTCTTTTGGAAAGGTCCTTCTTCGGTATTTGCCTGGTATATATCGGATAAACCACTGAAAACTACCGATCAGAGCAGCTGGTCGTAAGAATTCATCGCCAGACGGCGAATGAACTCGACCTAGCTATATGGCTAGTGTCTAAATCCTGTCACCGTCTGGACTCGAACCTCAGACCCCTCGGTCAGAGGAGCTGCGGTGACATCAGTTGATGCCCTGAGCCACCTCTCCCCATCGCGGTTCGATGAGAACAGTTGTTCTGTCCAACTGTTTTTATTACACCAGGCCTCACAATTGTTCCTGTGATGTCAGCACATCTAGTCCTTTCGTTCTGCATCTTAAAGGTTAGGAGTGATTCGAATA